>JALKBU010000732.1:0-26521 GCA_023091735.1 Trichomonas tenax | reverse complement strand
TAAATGTTTAGAATCTTATTGTTCTCCACTTTCTTTATACAGTAAGGATAGATGTTCAATATTTCGTATTTACCCTCATAACCTTTCAAAGGAATGAATGTCATTCTTTACTTAGGAAATAAAAAAAATAAATTATTTTTAAAAAGTGACTAGATTTTATAAAGTCAGGAATTCCAAAATAAAATTAACGTTGATTTGTATGAAATTCAAAAATTTATTTTTTATATAGGGGGGGGGGACCTAACTTGTAAAACTAACTCTGTCGTAAATATATTTAAAAAGATGTTCGCGGAAGACACGGCGAAGTCGTGGATTCTGCGAACATCTAATTACTAACTCAAGTTTTTCATCATCGTCAAACGTTTAAATCATTTAATACATCATTAACGCTTCTAGTTAGTTTTGAGTTATAATTACCACGAATAAATGAATATGAACAAATGGGTTCAGTTGCGTTTTTACGAACTCTTGAATTTGCTGCAACGACTAATGATTTTTTGGATTCGTCAAATGAACTCATTAAATCAATGTCAAAATCTGAACATGAATAACATTTAATCATTCTATTTGAAGAAACAGTGAAGAAGTTAGTGTTGCAATAAATGTGCATTCTTCCTGATGCGGTTTTAACGATAACGTCTAAATCAGATAATTTATTCAATAAATCGTTTCTGATTAATTCCTTTTGTTCATCACTGTAATTATTATTTATATCAATGTCAATTATAGTTAAATTTGGAATTTTATTTATTAATAAAGCCCTACCAGTTTTTCTACCTTTTTCTCCATCATGTTTTAAATAGTTGTTTAATTCAACAAAGTTGTCATTTATTTGTTCATTTAATGTTTGTGATTCAGTTTTAATTAATTTCTCAACTAATGAATTTATGATTTGTTCAGTGTTGTTGTCATTTTAGAGAAATTAAAAAATAAATTATTCAAAAAATTAACTTTATTTTTGTTTATACCACAATGTTGTCAAAATGTCATGTTGTCATAGTTTTTCAATACGACTTTTGGACCTGGTCCACTCGGTCCACCTGGTCCACATAAAAAATTAACTAAAAACATCAAATTTTACGTTAATAAAGCATTAAATTCATATCTTTACACATAAAGTTACCCAAAACATCAAAAATAATTTTTGAATTTTCTGAAATCATAAAATCCTTACGTTATCTTTTTTAGTTAGTTAGTTAGTCATGATAAATTATGAAGCAGTAATTTAAAACATTAAATTTTAAATCGTATGAAATAAATGAGGCTCCTTTAAATCTTAAAATATAAACAGGAACTTTGTCTTCAATCACTCTTTCATCTATTTGTCATTTTTGACATTTGACATTGACCGCTGTTTATGTAAGAATAAAAATATTTTTTTTTTAAAATTAACTTAAAAATCAGTTACTTAAATTTGTGGTTTATATATAGTGTTTGGAATACATCCTCTATATATATATGTTTACAAAATTTGGCAACTAACCCCCTATGTATACTACTAACCTATTTTAAATATCATCTAATATGAAAATCCTTATATCTGCATCAAGTTTGCCCATTTAAGTTTTGAACTTCTTATTGAAGATATGATTACTATCATTCATTATTCAATTAAATTATTTTATAAAAAAAGTTAATATTCATTTAGTTTTGATGAATGACAACCATAGCTTTGACTATCCACAGCTGCTAATCCTATGATATAAAAATGTTATCGAAAATATCATTGCAATTTGACTAAAATAAGTATATTATATAATTTTATTGACTGATTTAATATATTTTTATATTCAAACAAGTTAATATGAAATGGAAATTGGATATTATGTAATATTATTGCATACAAACACGTTAAGAGTTAAATTGGCGATAATCTGTAAGATCCAAAACTTCCGTTGGTTGTAGAAATGTCTATATCTGAATCTAATTGTCTTTTACCCCAAGAAGCAATCGTTTTTCTTCTATCATCAGTGATTTTCTTCTTTGCCTCATACTTATTTATAAGCCTCTTGTTGCTGTCGAACCAGAGCTGTTTAACAGGCAAACAATAGCACTCAGACATTATATACGTTTAATATTTTACATGACAAAAATATGGAAATACTTGACAAGTATTTGAAATAATTTGACAAAAATTTTAGTGAACATGGGCATTGGCGGGTCGGCACCAACACTACCACCCGCAACACTCAAAGAAATAACGAGCAATGCCATGGATGGTGAAATGTTATTTGAGGATGGAATTGCTACAACAATTGATCCAAAAAATGCAAATATTATCAATCAAAACTTCCAAATTGAGCGAAGAAGACACATTCAACGATTCAAACTAGAACCTGATGGTAGAAAGTCGGTTGTTTTATCATATTCCAAAAATGAAGAAGAATACGTCAAAAACAAACTACAAGAACTTGGTTTATCTACAGATATATTCTTCATTAAGCTTCCCTGCTGGTGTCCTAGAAATATTGAGCAAAAGAATCAAGCACATCAAATCTGGCCAATGAATAACGTTATTGATCAGGCATTGCCAGAAAAAGTCAATTATGAGGACCACCAAATGTATTTGGCACACGTTTATAACGAAAAATGCGTTTTGATTGTTAAACCAGATACAACTTTAGTTGTTGCTAAGGCAAAGTCAGATTGTCTGGACTGCAACTGCTGCTTTGAACACGGTGTGATTGACGCTGTTGCTGAAGCATCTCAGTGGGCAATTAAAAATGATTCTTATCTTTGCACGAATTTAGATGTGTATTGCTATTATGAACCTTGTTGTATGTGCACAATGGCTATGGTTCATTCACGTGTTAGAAGACTTTTCTTCATTGAACCCAATCCAAAATACGGAGGAGTAATGAGCCAGGCACATATTAACCTTTCTCCGAAGATCAACCACAGATTTAGAGCCTTTAGAATGATGATTGGTAATAGCCAATAAATTTTGTAAGTAAAACTATAGAGTATTTGTTGTACATCTTTCTTTTGTTTATGCTCTTCAAATAGGCCATGTATTAGAACAATACAATAAATTAATATAATAAACTTTGAATAAAACAGTTAATCGATATAATTAATCAATATAAAGAGTATGCCAGGTAGGGTTATTAATCCATGACTTATATTAACAGATGTTTTTGCAAATATGAAGATTTACAAATATGAAAATTTATTCAACAAATTATTATATGTATGATGTTGAAAATCAATATAAAATACTTACAGGATATTACAAAAATCATAATTAAACAGGAATATAACGCTGAATTTGTTTTTTGACGATTGGCCTTGGTGTAGTGCCCGGTGGTAACTTAGATACGAAATCGATGAAGTTTTGCCCGAGTTTTGGCGGTTCTGGATTATTCTCTACTTCTTTCAATGCTTCGAGTAATGAACCAATTGTGCCCCAGCTCTTCACTTCGCTCTCCTCGAAGTCTGTATCTGACAGATATTTGTATATGCTATCGGACTCTCCCTCGTTTGGACCTGATTCTGCAAATGCAAGAATGGCGGGAATGCGCGACATTTATCAAAACTGACTTTTCGACACGTAAAATAACATATTGTCGTGTAAATAATACAAACCGAATGTCATGTAATTAGTAATTTGTCATGTAAAAGTAACCATTTCATTGAATCGTCAAATCTGCCATGTAAATTTATTTTTGACATATGACAGGTTTACAATATATAAATATCAAAAACAATGAGCGCCTCTTCTCTGTTGTGCCAGTCATTGGAACAGTTTTCAAGAGGTGAGATAAACGATAGACTACAGATGATAGAGATAATAAGAACTTGTTTAGCTAAGATGCTGAAAACCGAGGAAAAATTTTTCATCTTAACCGAGAAGATTCCGGGGACAAAAATTCAGTACAGAACAATGATGTGGAACGTGCTTCTGGGTCTTGGAAAAATCGACGAGCACGATGCAGATAAATACATAACTGCTTACCATTACCTTTCAAACAGTGATCAACGTAAATTACTGGAAGAGCTCCAGAGAATCAGCATGGCCCAGAAGACACAGAAAAACAAAACGGATTTTCAATCTTATTGTTCTTTCTTAGTTTTATTTTCAGGATTTTTGGCAAATTCAGGCGCACTATACCCTCTGCACCAGCCTTTACTGACATTTGGCCAAGTTTTACTACAAAACTACTCATATCCACTCGCTTTCTTCGCTTTTAAACAGTTCATCGAACACTATGCTCCACACAGTTTCCCGAAGAAAGATGAAGGAGATGACTCTAAAGCTGCTGCTGCTTTGGCTGTTAAAATTGCATATAAATACGATAGTAGTATTGAAACGAAATTCAAGCGATGGCTACCAGAAGTAAGCTTCTCATACAAGCATGTTGCTTCATTTTTTACACAGATGAAAGAAATGGATCAAGTTTCAATAATCTTTGATTTTATTTTCGCGTTTGGAACATTTATGGTTATTTTCATCGAGGCCGGCTGGATGGACATCTACAGAGATATCAAGGATCTTAGCGAAACAACAACGCTGAGCGATGCAGCTGCAGTTATCCGCAAAGGAGTTCAGATCCTGAAAGCAACACCACAGGAACTCATTGAAGAAGCGCAATCGTTGTACAATTAACAACCCTCTAATGTGAAATTGTTTGATTTAATACATGTAAATCGTTTTTGTTTCACTCGGCTCTATTTTCCATTATAGAGAATTCATGTATACATCATATCTTTCTATTTAGAACTGCAGTGTGCTCCCGAGAGATTTGGATTGATGATAAGCAAATGAAATTGAGTGTGATCACATTAGATGATGAACATATTCAATTAATAGACAACTTTCATGACGTGGTTCTATATCAAAACATATGTATATCATAGTTCTGCTATTATTCACATTGAATTACCATCTATAAATAAATGAAATTAACAAAACTAGATTCAGCACATCAACATTGAAACTAGGATACCAGAACACCAGTATATGATATACCACCAAGCTTTGTATTGTTAACACCAATACATTTACATTGAACATGTTCCAATAGAGTAATATAAATACAAAAAGTTGGTATGAATAAATTCGCTTTATCAAAGAGAATCAAAAGTGATTTGTAAGACTTATCGAATCATATAACTAGCTTCAGGGCTTTGCAAATGATTATACTCGTTTTCGAAAGGATTGATTGGAAAGAAAATATTTTTCATGAATGAGAATTATGGGGGAGAAAATTACAAATGTTACTTTTCTTGGCGATTATTTTGTAAACTACTCGATGCCGTTAAAGTTAAAATTTTAAATGGGAAACTCGCAATCAGGACTCACTGACGACGAGATTATTGCCGAAACAATGAAAGAAAACTTCGTTCTCGGCGTTGTTCAATCCTGTGTCGAAGGTCCTATTCCTTTTACAGCGAATGTTATCAATAAAAGAAAATCAACAGTGAATTTCGTTATCATTACTAAAGGAACGCAGAGGCCAGCGAAAATATGGCACTCTTCAAAGATTTTAGTCGTTGCTTTAACATATCCAAATCCACCTATTGAATTACATCACTGTTCATTCTACCAATTTCACGGCCAAACGTTCCTCGCTATATGTGTTGACTCATCGACATACTACCATGGCTGCTTCTTCATGAACAAATGCCGATTTTTCGCATCTCGCGAGGAATTCTTAAAGAGGATTCTCGTTTGCACAGAAAATTACGACGACATCCTCACAAAGTATATAATGCCGAAGCAAGCAGTTCCAACAATTCAAATGCCGAAATTTGGAATAGCGAATCCATATAGTGACGATGCCTTCACACGAACTGTTGATCCATTTGAGTTCGACTCATCATCAGGATTCTTGTATAAGCTTTACGACACAAATAACAAACCAGAAGCACCTGTTGAAAGAGATCTTGGATCATCCGTTTATGGACCAATCTCTGAACCAGATTCGATCAATCTCGACAAGGCTTATCAATCCGAAGCTTCTTCGATGTTCGGAACAATCTCAGAACCAGACACAAAGCAGATTAATTTTGCAGAGTCAAATTCTTCATCTGCTTTCAACCTCGTTTCAGAACCAGAGTCTTATAGCTCAATGAGCGGATTGTCACACATCACGAGCAGCGGAAGCAGCAACTTTGGCATCATCTCAGAAAGCGGTTCCTCACAAGGATCAAGAACACGCAGACGCAGAACGAATCATCAGGATCTTGACAATAAACTCGTGAGTGATGGAAGCTCTGTTTCTGAAGGAAAACTCAGAAATCGTCCACAAAAACGTGAGCAACAAGAACCACAAGATGAACCAATCCATACTCTTGATAACCAGATTGATCTCGATTCACAAGATTCACTCAGCAGTCGTTCGAACCACAGTTCAAGAAGGAGGAAAGTAGAGAGCGAGAGCGGCTCTCAGGGCAGAAATAAAGTCCCTGATGTTGAATCAGTAAAATCAATGGACTCAGAGAGATCAACAAGCAGCAGAAGGAGAAAAGAATACTCATCACAAAATTCAGATGGTGAATATTCAGTTGGTGATGTTCCAAGCGTTAAAAGTGGCACCAGCAATTCATCACAAAGAAGAAAGAGGAAACCACAGCCTGCGATCGAAATTGAAGACTCAGGAAGTTTTGCATAAACAGTAAAGCTTTGAACAGTTTTTTTTAATGAATTCGATTTTTGACTTGCTATCATAATTCTGATTAAAAATAAAAATAGGAATGAATCGGCCACTGTTTCTCTATCGTTTTATAAATGAAAATATTTTAAGAGTCAAGGCCACTTCATTCAAGATCGAACGTGCTACTACAACACATGATTCGAGTGTTGATGGTATTGCATTTTATATTGAAATGCCAAGCAGTTCATCGAACAAACTTTTTTTCATCTTTTATCCGTTTCATCATGCGGAAGAAGTATTGACTTTGGATATTATACTATTTCTATTGTTACTGGATTTGAAACCATTTCCAACATCAATATAACAAATAATATTTGCTCTGCATATTCAGCTTATGCGCATCAATATAAACATAACGATGATATTTCATTTAAGTACAATAATATCAAGAATAATTCACAAAAACTATTTGGTGTTTTTGCTCCTATGTCATTATCATCAGCGAATATTATATCAACATTTATCATTGAAAACAAAAGAACAAATACAACATCTTATGGTATTATTAATGGCTAAAATAATTTAAAACTCGAAAATTGTTGTATTTATGGGAACACTGGAAATCCTTCATTTGAACTTGTTGACTTTCGGCTTTATCAAAAACATTCTTTGATGAAAAATTACTATAGTTTACGCTGTATGATATATCACTCTTGAAATCATGATAATTGATTCATTTGAAGACATCTTTGTCCTATTCTTCCCATTTTCATTTGAATAAATAAACATCATTTTTCAAGAATGACAAACAGACAGGAAATAGATATAAGAACCCGTTAAGCGATGGATCAAGTTTTATGATTAATTTCCAGTGTAAGAGAAGTAATGCAGGTTATACATTTGATGGATACGATAGCGACGGACAGAATGTTTCCATTCAGTTCAGATGTCAGCCGTTATATTCAGGAGTCGGTAAGGATACTTACTATTACTTGAACGCTGATGAACCAAACATTCATCTACCACCACCGCAAATTTGGTTATGAAGGGATACATATTTTATAGCTGCTCCAGGTCAGTTGGTATATGTTAAAACATGTAGTCCTGAAGGAGCTAGGTAAATAAATTGATACAATAAATTTTAATTTAATGATATTTTATTTTTATTTTAATGGAGGAATTAACGAAAACATATTTATGGACTGATAAACTGGAAGTAGATTTACCCCAGAGTTTAGCAATTCAAAAAATAAAAAATATATAGTGGTCGAAGAAGTGAAGGTAAATAATGACGGAGTTTTTCCCGGTGATATAGTATGCCATGAAAATTTCGTGGAAAGAGAAGTGTATTTAGATTCTGCGGTGTGTATATGTAACGGAACAACAGTAAAACATTTAGCAAAATATGAAATTAAGAGACCATTGAGGAGGTTTAAATTATGGTTCAAAAATATGAAAAATGAGGATGTGATAAAGTACTATAAATATCATATAGCCCATTTCCTTTTAATTTATTAAATACCATATCTGATATAAATTTATATTTTTTAATGTATGAAAAAATAAATGTCAGGGTTGATTACTTTCGATATTGCAACGTTGAAGACTAAAGAAAATAAAGTTAATATATGGAGTTAGAAAATACAAATGTTAAGGCAAGCTTAGGAATTGATGCCAGCGGTAAAATATACGTTAGTCAAAATTTTAAGAATTTCATTTATTGTTTTCATTTTCTTTATTTCATTCTCTAAGTTCAGTAATGTGTCCAAATCGTCTGGGTTTGGTTCCTTCTTTTCTCCTTCCTCAGTTTTTGGCGGTTCTGCTGGCTGGTCAGTGCCCGTATGTAAATCTGTCTTTAAAATCTTCAACGGAGATCCTGGTGTAATGTCATCCTTTAAATTATTTTTAAAGTTATCTATAGGATTCGATCCCTTAAAACATTCACGTCCTGCATACAATAAAACTCACAATATTTCATCATATCAAACATATCATTTTCCTCTTCACATCATTCAATCATTTTCACATTCTCCATAAATGTTTTACGTTCTTCATCACCCCAAATTGGTTTTTCATCATCTCCAACACATGGAATATATCCCTTACCCACTTTAACCATATCATAACTGTAATATCTATATGTGAACAATTCATTTTTAATATTTAACCCTTCAAATGCTTTTGGATAACATAATGGAAAATTTGCTAACTTTTGTGTGAATACAGAATATGAATCTCTTAACTCCACCCTCTTATCGTTCCAGTTATGAACCTGCCTTATTATTCTCGACACCTTCATTATCGAACTCTTTAATCCGTGCTTCATCAATATCCTTCCATCAAATCCTAAATTATGAAAATATATAACCGCACCATCAGGTTTAAAATTTATAAATTGTAATTCACAATTAAAATCCATGAATGTTTTCTTTACTGAACCGTCAACATTAGATAAACACAACATAAATGGAAAATCTTGACCGTTTCAAAGTCAGCATACCAATAACTAAAATTTACGTCATCCTTTTCTCCTTTACCTTTTTTATCTTCCATCTTCATTATTCTGAAATTTATATCTTCTATAACTTTTGGGCATTCATTCTCTCTCTCTCTTAGTTTTAACTTAACCCGCCACTCCTAACTTTTGAACATCAATGTCATCCCTTATCAATTCCTCAAATGCTCCCGCTTCCTCCATAACTCTTATCAGGTTTAATGAGTTCATATGTGCTTTTTCGATGTTGGTTTGATACCTTCCGTTTTTATAAATGTAAGTTTTAAACATTTGTTCCTTATTCCAATTTCTTAATTTTCCATAACTTACCACCTCCTTATAATTTTTCATAAGGAACGGATTTATTTGTACTTCTTCATCAATGAAATAATGATTTTTATATGTAAATAGCTTATCTTCATATATTTATAATCTTTCACACAACCCACAAATTTACCTCATTTGCAAATCTTAACTTTCTGTTCCTTTCATCAACATATCTAACCTGCGCTCTAATCTTAAAACTTTCACAAAATTTACCTAATTCATTAATCGGGCAGTATTTACTACTTATAAACTTCGATATCTCACATAAAATATTTTCATCTTTAATTATAAAACTTAATGCATACACTAAACAATTATATTTTAATTCTTCCCTAATTTTACCCTCATCATTCGTCATCTTTCTAAATATCTGATATCTTTTTAAGTAATCCTCTAATAATAATTCATAACCTTTCTTTAATCTATAACCCCAAAAATTACTCTCCTTCCGTTTTTCGCTTGTTTTTGCTTCTCTCCCTTTTCATGAATTGTAAAATAAATCTCATCAAAAATTCTAAATATAACTTGCTGCCATCATCTGAAACATTACCACCCAAATCTTCAACCTGATACACAAACTAACCATTAAGCATATTCTCAAACCTTACTCTAAAACTTTCTTTATCTATTGGTTGGCTTTTCTCAATTCCATTTACTTTATAATGAACTAAAATGCGCTTATTTACCGGTTGTTTCATTATCACTTTATCATAAAATTCTTTTAATTTCTGCCAAACCTCAAATAAATTTGTATCAATTTTGGTTTTATCGGGCATAATAAATGATTAATACTCATTTATACAATCTAGTCCAGCAATATTATCCAACAACTGCTTTCGTGGATCATTCATCAGCCGAATATAGGCTTAAGATTTTAAAAATCGGACATAGACCTGTAGAAGCACCAACAGTTAGCCGCAAATTGTTCATCATCACAACAGCAGCTTTGAGCATTGGTCTCATTTTAGTTATCATTATTGTTGTCAAAGTTGCTAAAGCCAAATACGATGCTTCAGCTCCAGGTGCCAACTTAATATAAAATATATACATATATAATATTATATTTTTTTCAAAAACAAATATCTCACACAGGGTCAAAATAAATCATCATCAACAAATTTCAACTAAACATTTGAATATCTTTATTACAAAAGAATTTGAATGAGGTTTAATAAACATATTGATAGCATAGAGTTTTTAAGTAATATTAATCTCGTAAAATGTGCTTCAGATAAAGCAAAAATTAAAATGAAAATGTGAATGAAAAAAAAAAAAACTAAATGATATAGCTATTGAATAGATCTAAATTAGTTCATCCATTTGAAAATACTTGGTATAGAATTGTAAGATGTTCTATTTATGTTCGGTGTAGAGAAATTTTGGATTTAAAGCAATTCATACACTTTGAGTAAACAATTACTGCCAAAGTCTTGAGAGTTAATAACATGATATACAAATTGATTTAAGAAATGATGAGAAACCTTTTATTGTTCAAATGCAAGAATTAACAATTTTATCTAAATTTTGCGAAGTTTCATGATTTTTCTACGTAAAATTGATTACTCATACGAAGCATGATATTATGTACCGAGAAAAATAAAAAAATATAAACAAAGGAATACTACGGGCGCGTGAGAAATTATTAGATTTTAGTATGAGCATTTGGACATGTGGGCCGGAGGACGGAGAGAGGCTCGGACGTCCACGCGAAAACTGGGATCCAGGCCGAGTTCCCATTCCTGAGGGTGTTTCTGTCGCACAAATCGCCTTAGGATGGAAACACGGCCATTTCTTCACGGATACGAACCAATTCTACTCCTGGGGCACAGGGTCCTCGTGGCGCCTTGGCACTGGCGAGCAAGAAAATCTTCCAAGGCCAACAAGAATTACGACATTTCCAGAAAAAATCAAATTCAAGCAAATCGCGTGTGGTGACAAGTTCAGCGCATGCACGACACAGCAGGGAGAGCTTTACGCTTGGGGAAGTGGCTATGCACACGTTCCTACACAATTAGAACTTCCAACTCCAGCTGAATTCATCGCTTGCGGACAAATCATTCTTCTCGCCGCGCTGTCTGATGGCACCGTTATGGAATTTTACCGACATTCGTCGCCTACACTGCATACATTTGGAAAGGATCATATTATTTCTGTTGCTTGCGGACAAACCCACTGCTTGGCGCTCGCAGACAGCGGCCATGCGTACGCATGGGGATCTGGAACAGCAACAGGAATAGGAACGAGCGAGACTCCAAAAAGAATTCCGACATTCGATAACATTACTATTCAAGCAATTTTCGCTTACCACAACAGCAGCTATTTCATTGATACGTATGGCTGCATCTGGGCGTGCGGCACGAATTCCAGCAACTCTCTTGGCCTGGGACACGCTCAGGAAGTTGGAACACCAACAAGAATGACATTCGAGTTCTCTCGTGAGCAAATTATTCAGATTGCCTGTGGAGACGATTTCACGCTGTTTTTGTCGGCACAGGGAAATGTTTGGGCATGTGGAAATGGTGGAGATTTCAGGAACGCAACAGGAAGTGTTGAAACGCGTCCAATTCCTGTTCCTGCAACAAAACTCGCTGGAAAGTTCATCACACAGATTGCCGCAGGATGTTTCAACACTGCTGTTCTTGAGAATGGTTATCCACCATTCAACAGGATGGCGCGTTTTAGGGGTTTCTTCTCTGAGTTCGCCATTCCTGTTTTGCCATTCAGAGCGACGATGGGAAACATGGCGAGCGTTGAAATCAATCCAAGTGATGAACTCTTGAGGCCTCTTGGTTTCATGACACGCGATATCGTTAGATTTTCACCAGAAAAGCAAGCTATGGTTGTTGGCGTTGCTCAAGGAAAGCCGGCTGTCATCTGCGAAGGTGCCAATGAAATAGCATTGATCGAAGCTGATATTTCTTGCTATCCAATCATCAGCAGACCAGGTGTTCATTTGTTTGCTGGAAATGATGCATCAGGAAATTCCATTTCAGTTGATCCAAGTGAGAAAGAAACGCTAAGACTCGGTGGCTTCATGTACGGCGATATTTTGGATGATGATTCAGTTGTTGTTGGTGCACGCTGCAACGCAATTTGGACACTCAAAGATGGCATCATCGCAAAAAGAGATCATTCAACTCTCAACATCAAGAGAAGAAAGACTCACAATGTTATTGTCAAGACAATGGGAGATGGATCAAGATATGTTCTAGATTCGATGCGCGATGATGGAATTGTTGTTATTCACGCAACATATGGTGGAGGGACACTTATGGGAAAGGTTGGTAAATTGTATTGCTACGAATTTGTAGATAAGAACGAATGCACTTTAATGGACAGCAGCTTTCCAACAGTCAGAGCTTCGCCAACAGCAAACATGAAAGTTGAATATCTCCTAAACACAGGAGAAAGAGTTTTAGTTGATATTTCCGACTCAAAGAAGTTCATTCCATTAGATAGAGTTTCTGTTAATGGAGAGCTTGGAACTGTTGTTGGCTCAGTTGATGATATGTTTGCTGTTAGAACTGATAAAGAGCACTTGAGAGGAGGGACTGTTTCGTTATTCCATTACAGCGATCTTAAACTCTTAGCGCGCGTTTTGAAGGAAGCCAAGCAAACATATAAATACAAAGGCCGAGACATCGTTTTGGATATATCTGTTCTCACTGCATCTCCTGTTTACGCTAATGACAGAGTTGAGGTAGAAGGAAGAAGAGGTTACATCGCCGGAAGCAAAGATTCAAAGTTTTATGTTCTATTTGACGGTGAAACAGAAGTTACACCATTGGATGAGGAATATGTTATTGTTAGAAGATCCGTTGATGTTGCCGGAAGACAGCTATATGGATTCAAGGATGTCGACGTAAGCTTGATGAACTTCGCTATGTCTATAATGAAGCCTGGAGATGTGAGAATGCACATGGGAACCCGCGTTTTGTTCCTCGGCTATGATAGAGAGCAAAAAATGATTTTCAAGTCTCTCGATTCAGAGACATCCGATATGACTAATGATTTGACTCCATCCTCGTTGGATATTGAATACATTGAAGTGGATAATTAAAATATTGTTTATAATCGATTTGATAATTTAATCATTTTATTTAAATCAATATCAACTAAAACTATATAATAATATTTAGATGGTTTGTTATCTGATTATAGGGAAAAAATGTAAATAATTTGAAAAAAAAATATTTTAAATTGATAACAAAGTATTAAGTAATTTGTTATTCGACAATATTGTAGTCGCATTTAATAACATTTTATATATCATTCGTTGGAATTTATTTTGTTGGGAAAAAGATTTCAACGAATTCATCATATGTGAGTTCACCATCGCCATCGTCATCGAATTGCTTGATGAGGTATTCGATTTGTTTCTCTGTCTCTTCAACACCAATGAGATGAAATGCGGCAACGAGATCTTTAATGCTAATTTTAGAATTGTCGTCGAAATCAAACTGTATGAATGCCTTTTCAACGAGTTCTTTCCTTGTTCGGTCTTGATACTGCTTCGTCATGATTTTAGAGAAAATCTTGAGCGGCATTCCGTCTTTGTTGCATTCATAATGCTCGAAATACTTATCAGTCTTTGCCTTCATCATTTCGAAGCCTAGAGCGCGTGCAGCGTATCTAAATTCGTGCTTATCTAAAGTATCGGAGCTATTCGTGTCGAAAGTCTTAAAAGCTTTCGTGATTTCATCATTGCGGTTGTCGTCGATCATTGACTGCCTCGGATCTTCTTGTTGCTGTTTTATTCCGCTTCTCCTGGAACTCATTTAACTGTTATAGATGAAAACTGACACTGTTATGTAAGGAATTTAACGCCTTTTAAACTTAAAATATAAAATCAATTTCGAAAACAAAGCACAATTTTCTCAATGAAATCGCGAAAAGAGCAAATCTGAAAAATATCGAATTTTGAATTCTGTTTTTAAGACTTCATATTAATAACAGCGATTATAATTTTTAGGCCATTGCATTTCATTGTAGTCATGAACACATAAATCAATTTAATTACTCCAAAATCATCATTTGACATTTTCACTTTACATAGCAAATAAATATATTACATGTCAAAAATCCCTTATTGCAACAGTCGCCTTTCCTCATTATGTGAATGATATCCAAACAAATTTAATATACTAATCGATATAAAACTTGTAATATTATCTTGTTCCATGAATAAACAACCAATATCATGTTACAAAAAAAAAAAAATCAAGCACACTTTGTCAATTTTCAACAGTTTCCTATTGTTTTTATATTTGACACGTAAAGTCTCATTTTTTTACATGTCATGTTACAAAAGACTTTTGTTTGACACTCATTTTCAAAATGGAAGAAAATTTTCTCGAATCTCTCCGCTCTTTAGAAAGACAGGCGTTCGTGAGGTATTCGACGGTTGTCGACAAGAATGGTTATTCTATATCCTCCAGTGGCGAAGCCACGAAGGCGACAGCGGCTTATGTTAGAGAAGTTCATAATTGCACACGTGAAATCTTTCCAACTGAAGATTCTATCAAAATTGTCATCGAGGGAACTAAAAACGCTGTAACAATCGGCGAACAAAACAATTTTTTGGTAGGAATTCAAGTTGTCAAAGAACTATACTAATTATCCTAACCAATCGATTTTGCTCAATTATTAGTCATCGAATTTGTTCAAAATATTGCTTAATTAGAATTTCGTTATATTGGAATTCGATTTTGAACCCAATTTTTACAATTGTATATTACCTAAATCTACTTCTTTCTACGAATCTATGCTCTTTTTAAAACCTCATTATCAATTTAAAATGAATCAAAAATATTCAATCTCAAGAATTCAAAATAAAGCTCAAAAAGGAGTTCATTTGTTTGCACTACTAATTATATTGAAAGACAGTTTAAATAAAATATAAAATAATAAATTAGTGATTAAGTTCACGAAGAGTTTCACGGAGAACATCATTCTCCTGTTGCGCACAAGCTACAAGCTCAGCAATACCTTGTAAGTCTGATACATAGTTCAGATGTTTGATTTCAGCTTCTTTTAAAAGATTTAAGAAATCTCTGTAGCATACTTCATCAGAGCGTGGTTCGTCAGATGGCCTAACAGTCGAAAATTCTTCAATAACAACTGTTTTTCTATCTGAATCAGCATGAACTCGTTTAAATTCCTTTTCGAGATCTCTAACTCCGAATAGCATTTTCTCTCTTTCTCTCATCTCAGCATCAACTGTTCTCGTTAATTCCTCAACATAAGGAGAATCAATTTGAATAACAGGTAAATTCTTGCGTTCTTGAATCAATCTCTTCTCTAGATCACGAACCATACCTATCTTCTTCTGTATTGTCTTCTGTTCGCTTCTATTGTAATTTTGAATTGTATTATGCATTTCTGAAATTTCTGATTTGTTTGCAACGAGTTTCTGTTTTAATTTCTGTATTTCACTTCTTTCTTTTTCAATTTCTGTGTGTGTTGCTTGTTCAGCTTCATTATTTGACTTTTCAAGTCTCGATATTTCGATTTCTAATTCTGAAAGCTTTGATTGACATGAAGCTTGTGTATTATACACTTCTGATAACTTGAGTTCTTCGTTTTGAAGTTCTTTTGCTTTTTCGTTGAAAACTCGAATAAGATCGTTATATGCAATTACTTGTTGTTGATTGATAACAGCAGCCTGTTGCTTCCATCCATTTAAGCGGAAGCGACGACCATGTTGAGCCTCACGTTCGATTTTCAAGTGTTCACATTTTTCAGTCATGTCTTCGATATGAATACGTGACATTCTGCATGTCTGGAGCTGATGCACGAGCACCTCATATTTTGTGAAATATTTATTCGAATCATCTATTAAAATTGTTAAATCGTTCTCTTGTGCTGCCGCATTTGCCAAATTTTCTGCTATTTGAGTTTCATCATCAAAAAGGCTTTCGTATTTCTGATTCATTTTTGCTAATTGATCAAGCAAATATGCTTCTTTTTGTTCATTGAATCTGATTTCAGGTGTTTTTAACGAATTCATATCACTTAAACGATCAAACTCTTCATTTAATCTAATTTGTGTTTGTGTGAACTCATCTTCCAGCTTTTTAAGCGCCGCTTGCGAATCGGCTAACTGCTTCCTGAGGAGAGGGAGCTGCGAATTATGTGCCTGGAGCTTCGTTATCTGGTTCTCCATCATCTCGTGTTCGTCACTCATCTGGAGAAGTTGCTCCTTCATGAGGCCATACTCTTCGAGGGTAATCATTATTATTTTACAATGTCAGGAAAAGTGATTTAATAAATTTTACAAGTCAAAATGACAAAACGAATTTTCGATTGTTACATGGCAAATTAAAATTTTACATGTCAAACCAATCTTAATGTCAATTAAAGTTCTGAAAAGATTTGTTACTTTCAGTAAAAATTGAATGGAAATGCATTTTAATGGTTTGCTTATATCAACGCATCAATTTGATATAGCTATAGATGTTACATCGACCTTTGATAGCCATATTTCAATGAATTCTTGATTTGTTTATCTTTTCAAAATTTATCATGAACGTTGGTACTTATTTCTATCACGAACAATAAAACTAAGCTGAATAGCATCTATATATAGCGTTCATGGAATACTTCCAAAAGAATATCATTTCAATTAAAACAATCATATAAATATCACTCGAAGATTTAAATAATACAAACAATCACGTTAAGTATTGAAATGTACTACAACTTGTTGATGACGCAATGATTTTATTCAAATATGAAATGAATTTACTAATTCCATATTACTAAACAAGGATGAAACAAAAATAATCTAAATTAGATATCTAAATGATGTAGGCAATATTCCACATTATTGATATCGATTCAATTGACAACATGTCATCCCAATTTAATATATTTGTTGATTCAGATATATTGAAGAAAAAAAATCGTCATTGGTTGATTCAATATCAATCTTGCTTTTTGTTTCATCTATGATTTCTGATTGTTCGAATTGCACAATGCTTAAATGTCTGTCGATTCTTTGCTGCTCTCTTTTCATTGCGAGCCATCTATTCTTGCAGTTAGTATTAGTCCTGCCTTTGAAAAACTTTGCTATCTTCTGCCATTTTGTTCCGAGTTCTTCAACTTTAAGTTTCAGCAAGTATCCTCAATGGCAGACCATTTTCAATTACTGACATCAGGGCTGAGATAGTATTCCCATCTCTCTTTGCATTGTCGAGCATTTCTGTTCCTCATTTTTGGCTAATGTTTTCCAGGTTCAAAAATGTGAAAGATTTGATGATGCTCACTAAGTATTGGTCCTCTTCAAATGTTCATTTGAAGTGCTTGTTCTTTAGTTTCAACTGCATACGTTGGGATGCCTTCATTTTTCAGATAATTACATGACACATTTTTCAAAATATTCTGAAATCTCAAAAATCGAAAATAATTACGAGTGTTTTTATCTGATGTCAGGAATTGCTTAAACAGATTTCTGGTGTTATTCAAAATTTCTATTGAAAATGATATTCTTTGACAACATTTAATAACCATCGATCATGGAGAAATCAATTCGTGTCATTCAATTTTTTCGAACATTGTGATACTCAATAACCTTATTACTCGTGAAACTTCCCCTTTACACAAAATTATCAATTTCATTTTAAATCAGTTTCTCTTATGTTGCTGAGTCAGACCATACTTCCTTCTATAATATAAACAAATAGTTGCTTGCTATATAACAATTATAAAAGATAATGATGCCACTTTCTCAATGTAAAGCATATCAATACTTAAAATACACCTAGATAACTTATATTTCAATACCTGAAAACACCGGAAAGAAATACAGCAAAAATTTTTCACTATAATCTCTATATTTATTCAACATAATATACATATATATTCGTAGAATAAATGAGTATTATAGTTCTGGGATAATTTTAACTTCATCTTCTGAGTTATCACTTGCTTGGTGTTCTTCTTGTTTTAGCGTTTTCGACATGATCGTTCCTCTTTTTCTAGAAAGAAATGAGAGACGGCAAAGTGAAGAGTGAAAAGACAACAGCAGCAATTATGTCATTTGCAATATACGTATAGAGTATTGTCTTTGGAGATCTGTTCTTTGAAGCGTAGTGGAATATGCACGAATATGTTGGTGATGACATAACTTCAGTGATAACACTGACAATGATTGATTTGATATTCTGCTGTGTTGGCTTGAAGGAAAGCAATGAGAATGAATTTCATTGAGCTACAAATAAAACCATAAAAGCAGACTGGATACATCTCCTTTGACCAGTACAAGAATCCATCGGACTTACTGAAAATCATTCCGATTTGTTTGCCAAGGAATACCATTATTAAAGTAATTATAGCCCCATAAATGATGCAAACATAAACAACAGTCCATGTTAACATGAGAACCCTATGATAATCTTTCTTGCCGAAAGCATATGAAGCCGCTGGAAGATATGCAGCAACTAATGCGATTGGAATGCAAAATGTCAATGGATAAACTCTCGCAATTGAGCTGAAAACAGCAATGACTAACTCATACTCCCACCCAAGCAGCTCTTAGTGCAAGGAATTTCATAGATACAAGCGATGGAATCACATACGAGAGGTTCATAATAAGTGCGGAAATACCAACTTTGATAGCTTCCCATGTTTCTTTGTCGAACTTATTGCAATCCATCTTTAAGCTTGGTTTTGCAGAGAATTTGTGTCTGAAAAGAAGGAATAGAATCACAATTGATGGAAGGAACATCGCAATCTCTGTAGCAAGAGATGATCCCATTATCAATTTCATGAAATAAAGCAATAAAAGATCCCAGCAAGCCATGTTAAGAATCATCGATGATACTTGAGAGATTGCATATGTCCATATCCTTACTTCTGCCTGCAGAGATCCGCACAAACACATGTACGTGCATGTAATAAAGTTAAGTGCCAGAAGAGGAATCACGTAATTGATAGATATTCCTGAAATTGTTTCACCTGCTCCAAGGAACTGAAAAAGTAGCTTTGAAGCCGGAAATAGTATGGCAGGTACCAAACAACCAATGATGAGACAGATCATAAGGAGGTCTACAATAACTTGATTGATAGTAGAGTACAATTTCTTTGATAATAAGTATGCAATTTTGGTTGATGTTGCGATGGACATAAATCCACCAAAAGCAAGGACAGTATTATCAATTACATATGCAGTTGATAGAGCTGTAAGTCCTATTTCATCGAATCTATAACCTCATACAAAGAGCTAACAATTTGCGATATAAGTGGTCCAGACATCAGTAAAAGAATAGTTTTGAGTGGATCATAGCCTCTTAATCTCATATGCTCGTCATTTTTATTATCATTATTTTCGTTATTTTCTCGGTTCTCGATTTCATTAGGTCCACACTCTCGTTCGATATCGACATTATCCATTTTCTCGACTGCCAAGTTTGAACTCTAGTTTGCACACATTGCAAAACGATGAAAATGAAATAAAAAAAGTTGAATGTAAATCAATTATTGAAAAGGTTGGTTGTCAAATGTGTCCAAGATTATTCAATGCCTGCACTGTGTTGGACCTTATTTGTGTTGCGTTTTTGGATGAAAATCGGTTTTTTAATTGGTTTATCATCTGAAATTGTTCGATGGATAAATGTTGATTAGTTTAAAATTCATAAAAATGGTTTGATATATCGCATTGCATCTCTATGTGGAAGTGATAGTACAAATTTCACATCGTTTTTATTGCAAACAATTATTGAAGTGAAAATAACCTTATTTATTGATGATAAACTGATGCACAAAAGGGAGCACCCCTGAAAATTGAGACAACTCATTGAATTTTATGTGAAATACTCTCAAATTATTTGGTCATTGTATTACTCCCTTTGGCATATTTTAATTTTTAGCCTCGTGTGTTGAAAGGAAAAAACTCGAACAATATGAGAAATCACCCGAAAACCAGGGCCCATATGTTAATACGCGAAAGAAGAAAAAATACCTAAAATTCATGGGATATCTGAATTGATATCCCATGAACTAGGCCAAGAAACATTAAATCTTTTGTACAACATGATAACAAACAACAAAAATGCATAACTTAGAATGAGCTTTATATTTCTTTAATACTCGAATTATGCTTTGACAATCATAATTTTGCATTGACATGAGCAGCACTATTAAAATAATGTAATTAAGAAATTGATAACAAATCTAATTTATAAGTGGAAGAGCTATACATTCATTTTCAAGACGTCAGTGTTTCATTATATTCAAGCAAAGAATCCACAAAATTCATCTTTGCTTTAATAATAAACATTATTGAATTTCTCTGATTGCTAGAATCATAATTTTCATCAGCATCCTCTATGCAATGTTCTGCATTGGCTTTAACTCCTTTCTCTTTGATGATATCAAAAAGTTATCAATTGATGTGTTAAATTAATAACGATGCCAACGAACATAGTACATACAGTGATATAAAATCACAATGTGTCTTTGTTTAAAAGCCAATATTTTTAAATTTTGTCTAAATATTAATAAAAGGCGAAATTTTTATAATAGATTTGTGGTTTTTAAAGATATTTATATTAATAAATAACAAATAAAGCGCAAAACAACAATCTGACAATAAAAAATTTTATATAAATGATAAATAATGAAAGAGACCCCAAACTTCAATATGAGCTCGATAGAGCGACAGAGCAAGCATTTATTTCTGTCTCCAGGAAGCTCAAGGTCCAATCTGACTTAGAAATACTGCCACAGAAGAAACAAGCAACAATTGCAAAACACACGGATAAACTTAGCAAGCTTAAAGCACGTGTTCAGCAAATAGTCGGTAATGTAGACGACGGAATTCACGATCTGGAGGAAATAACGACAACATTGAAGCGATTAAGGAAAGATATGGACGAAATAAAGAACCAATGCACAGAAGTCACAGCAAACATGCCGAGATTTCAAGAAACAAGAGACTTAGCGCGAATTTTAGGCCGTTTATACAAGGTGAGCGAACTTCAGCGTCGATTTTCTGAAGCAGAAGCGCAAATGGAGGATGTTGACTATTTCTGCACACAGCATCCTGGTGATATCAGTATTCAGTGTTACAAAGTTGTGACGCAATTATTAGATTTTGAAACTGAATTGCTTGAAAACTTGAAGAACGAAACTCAAAAGACATTTATTCGCGACAAGTTCCAACCAGTGCAAGAAGCGATGCAAACACTTCAGTTTAACGCGCAAAAAATCGTCATGGCTGCATTTAAGACACCAGACGATGATACACCGAAGATTACAACAGATAAACTAGCACGCGCTGTTTGGATTGTCATTGCATCATCAATCCGCTTGAAACAACCACTCACGGTCAAAGATTTGTTAACAGATTCAATTGCTTTCCAATTCAAGAATGCAAACTCTGCTCTTTCGGTCTCGCAGCTCGATTCATTGTTAAAGAAACTTCAAGATGTTCTTGAAAACATTACAGATACGCTCGATATTATTATTCCAGCTCTTCCATCACCACAAGAGAGTGTACAGGGTATCCAGATAATGGATATTCTCGGACAACTTGCAAATGCAGAGGTTCTTAAAGTTATTGATAAGATTGTTAATAATTCGACTTCTTCAACCTTCCTTCTTTCCAGAATCATCATCTGGATGCGTGATTACATAGGCTCAATGAGTCACATGCTTGGTGTCGAACCATCAGACGAAATGAAGAAGAGACTCGTTTCTTATGAAGAGAGACTCGAATCCCAGATTCCTGAAGATCTTCACCAATTCTTGTCCAACATTATCAGTATGGAACCAGATGCTATTGATACAAACAGAGATGGAACAATTTCTACACAGGCACCATACGATTTCATGAAGAGACTCATCGATGCAGATAAAGTTGCTATCGAAACAAATCTCCCAGGAAACTTGCCAAACATCAGACAAGGTTTGTTGAGAATGTTTATCATGGATACACAAGCTCTCGGTGAGTTCGTTGTCAGCTCAAATAACAGAAAATACGTTATGGCAGCGATCAACAACTCACTTTCTGGTATTAGAACATGCACAGATTTAGGTCAGAAGCTTCCAGAAGTAATTGACTCTGCCTCTGTCATGACACTCAAAAATAAGTGGGCCACAATGCAGAAGAACGCCATGATTCACCTGAATGATATGATTATCACTGAATTTGCAATCGCCGATGAATGGGATTTGAGAATTAACTTCGCACAGAAGTTGGAACAGGCCCAGCAAGCATGCGACGAAGCTAAGACATCGTTGCTCGGTCCATTGTTTAGAAAGTTTATTTCGCAGTTCTTACATCAATTCATCGCTTACTATATCATATCATATAAACAACCAACGCAGCTCTTGCTTGATCAATTCACAAATAACATTGATTCCGACAAGAATCTGATGATCGACTGGCTGATGCAGTTTGAGTCTAATCAGTGGTCAAAGAACTTAGTTAATGTTTTAGAATCACTTAAAAAGATTGTTACAGAGTCAGACGGTTTCATGAAGCTCGATTACGGTGGCATTGTAGAAGTCTACAAGGACTTCACACCACAGTTGATGGAGCAACTTGTTAAGATGAGCCCGAGGGGAACATCCATCTCTTCTGATGTCATGAAGGGTATTGTCAATAAATATGATTCCATTAAGGCAGAAAATGATAATGGCGAAAGATATATTTCAACAGTTATTGACAGATTCCCAGATAAGAAGAAGAACTTATTGAATATTAACTTGAAGAATATCACTTCAAGAGATTAAATCTATTTAATGTCAGTTTATTTATTATAAATCCCATTCTATTTTTATTATTCTCAAGCAGCCTTAATTATTTCAGGTATTTTCAACTTAAAAAGATTCACAAAACTACACCCGAAACATAGGATCTAAATATAAAAATGCAGTTCAATTATTATAAACCATTTTGCATAATGCTGCAGAGAGAAATAAATAATTTGTTTAGCTTTGAAATGAATAATGCTCTTCTGATAAATTTGTCGATATTGTGGCTCGCCCCTTCCGTACTCGGGCTACACATGAGCTGGATAGAGTAAATATCTCAAAAATCATTGAATTTGATACTTTCACTTTGACATTTTTATATCTTACAATATTATTTACATGTCAAAATATTTTATCGGTAAAAAATACGTTAGTAATCTAATGTCTGTTGAAAGGCCTCGTCTTGGAAAGACAGAAGAACAACCCACCGTTCAATCACGCACAATAAAGAAGAAGAGGGCGGCCGTTCAGTCGAGAGGACTCGGAATGGCACCAAAGCCAAAGCCACCGCGCGAGTTCACACAATTCCGCCGTTTTTACGATCGTGGCGATCTCCCAATCTCCCGCAACTACGGAGAAGAGACAGGACCAATCCATTGGAAAGTCTCTCCTGATCTTCTCGATTATCATCACTATCTTCCAGTATTTTTCGATGGACTTCGTGAAACAGAAGAGCCATACTGGTACTTTGCCTACTATGGTACCCTCGACCTCATTGCTCAGGGTCCAACAAAGATCCTCGCTGTTGTTCCACAGTTGATCATCCCACTCAAGAAAGATTTAAACACACGCGATCCAGATATTCTCTGCCGCTGCATGGCAGTCATCCAGGCTCTCGTTAAGGCTGATCCACTCATCAGTGAGGCTCTTGTTCCATATTATCGCCAAATCTTACCTGTTTTCAACGAATTCTTCCTCGATAACAAGAACATCGGAGACCGCATCGAATACAGCCAGCGCAAGCACAACAATCTTTCAGACTTGATTCACGAAACTCTCGAAGAAATGGAAAAGAGCGGCGGTCCAGAAGCATATATTAACATCAAATACATGATCCCATCATATCAGTCTGCTGTTGCTGGCGGTGCTTAAATTTCATTTCTATTTTTTTTAAACATTGATGTGTTAAACATATGCATATTTCTTTTTACGCCCAAAACCAAAACAAAAATGCCATGTTATGGTTCAATATCAAAATGATAAAATACCATTGTGATTTAAATTTTTCCTAGCTAAAACAATCAAATACACTTATATATGTATTGAGTTGGTTATAATTTATCTGACTTTGGCTGGTTTCATGAAGATATTTTTGATAAAATTAAATATTTGTATATGATCAAGAAACTTATAATATAAGGTCCAGAAAGTCTATTTTAGTGTATATCTTCAGCGCAAAGTCTCCAATCCAAATATTTTACTTGAGCAATTAATGATAAAAAGTGACTGGAATTCATCTAAAAGTGACAAGAGATCAATCATCATGAAGCAAACTCCAGTAGCATTGGCAGATCCTCCCAATCCACATGACTTTTTTAACCAGATCAAGGGCATGAAGCGAATTCGCGATGATTCAATGATGAGATATCAACCCAATTTTCCTTTAGATTTACATGATCGACCGAATACATTGCCACCAGGTGTTCAAGAAAAGATAGACATGATTATCAGGAAAGCGTACTACACATACACGTTAGAAACACTTCAGCAGAGAAATTTTATTATTAAAGATGAAAAAGTTCTTGACTATTTATTGACAAAACTCAGTCGTATGATTACAGAAGTAATATATGAAGCGTACAAAGCATCTTGTGCTCGACTTAATACACATGTTACCAAACAACAAATTCCATATCCAATCTCTTATGTGCCATATCTTGCTGAAATTCTAAGAGGCTTCGAAAGCGATATCAGCCGCGGCCAAATGCCTCAAGAAAAAGCCATTCAGTTTTCGAATGACGCAATTTTCTTGAACTGGTACAGCAAAACGTACAATAAATACGAGATGAGGAAAGCCGAAGAGCTGGGTCAGAAGCCTGTAGAAAATAAATGGGGCCCAGGCCAAATGCCGAACCCACAAGTTGGACAAAATCCTCAGGGCCAGCAAATGATGAATCACGTGATGCAGCAGGCTGCTGCCATTAAACCGTATGAACCAATCAATAGACAAATCACTCTTAATGATTTCATTTATGTATTTGCTGGCGATAGAAATAATCTATACTCTTCATTACTAAAATTTACTTTATTCATCAGGACAGTTGCACCAAAGCAGCAACCGCAGCAGCAACAACAGGCTCCACAACAACAGCAAATGCCTCCACAGCAACAGATTCCGCAACGTCCGCCAATGCCGCAGATGACATCACAACCACAAATGCAACAGATGACACAGCAAAATCTCCCGATGCCGCAGCAACAGTCGAAGCCAATGATGCCTCAATCAATGCCACCCCAAATACAATCTCAAATGCAGTCTCAGATGCAATCAATGCAACAACAATTTCAGATGCAGATGATGCAGCAACAAATGCGAATGAACCAACAGAAATAGCATTTAGCCAAAACTTCATTCATATATTTATCATTAATCTCTTTATGATCGTATTCCAAAGCACCACTCAAGCTTTTTGAACAAGCCCGAGTGTGTGATTTCTTCTTTCTTAATATATTATTAATAATCTCAATCAAAAATCGATTTTGTTTGTTTTAAATACTTAATTTTTATTTGACCACACCTGCTCAACATTTTTCTTTAATATCTTTGCATTTATCAAATTAAAATAAACACATCAAATAACTTTCACATGTATACATGATTGACTTGTGAATGATATTTTTACACTTAGAGATGAGATAATGGTGTGCTTAACAAAGTTTGAAAGGTACCAATTCCTATAATATGATATCCAAAATCTTTCCATAACAATCAAAATAGAAAAGTCAACAATGTTTGAAATGAAGCAAACATAATGTAATAAAAGTATGCAACAAAGTTCTATGCATGCAGCAATGGAAAAGAAAGAATTAAATAATATTGTCTTAGCGCATATCAAATTCTTAGTGATAAAATTGTCGATGTCAAAATAGGGACTGGGACAAAATAGAACAACATGCTTTTCTGACATGTAACTTATTTTTGGCATGTAAAGTCAGGATGTCAAAATAAAGGAAAGTGACATGTTTGAGCGGGAAAAAATGGAAAAGTATCAATAGGTCGAAATGGATTGAACTCAATGTTGGAAGCCAAAGAAGACTTCATTATGAGTAGTTGTGGCCTCATAGTGAAGGATGACCTGGTGATCTAGCAGAGATGCATCCAGATGCCTATTCAACAGAAGCATGA
>JALKBU010000731.1:0-26531 GCA_023091735.1 Trichomonas tenax | reverse complement strand
GCTCGTTGATGATAGAGTTGTGGCTCGTCAACAACACTAACCTGGATGTATTGGTTAGACAACAAAGATATTTATGACACTTTTTATAAAGGTGACAATTTGCCCGCGCAAAAAGTGACAGTTTATTTATAAAAGTAACTTTAAGGTTCGCCCGTCACTTTTTGATGTTCACTTTTGTCATAGACTCAGAAATTTACAATTGAAAGATAACATCATCATGATGACGTTAAGCAGGAATTTTATTTCAATATTCATATATTTCACCTCGAGCAGCATTTAAAAATATACCTTAAAAATATTAAATTTTTTCGTGGTTGTCAGTTTTTAATCGTATTACTATTTTCCCTCTTTTTCCAATGTAAAAAGAAAAAAAATTAAAATCTTTATAAAAGAATGAATCGCGCGCAGGCGTTTGTAGAAGAGTCCTCAGTGAAGATTGAAGAGCTTTCGTCGTTGATGTCTGACGTGTTCTCCAAAGCCGCGCAGCTTTCCGACATAGCGAGCCTTTCATTGCAATCTTTCAACGCCATGCAACGCGCAATCGGGTATTCCAAGGATATCTCTTTTTGCAAAATACCGCACCCTGAACTTGCAAACTCGTTCGATATAATTTTGTCCCGAATTAAGGAGATTCAGAGTGATTTTAATTTTGAACAGGATCAAAACTTGAAGTTGCAGGCTGTCCTCTGCTATATTGCGATATGCGACTACACTACGGCCTTCATTTTAATGGACAGCCTCCCGCTACCGCTAAATTTTATCAGCCCTTATCATCCTCTCGTCATCGGCTCTTTGTATCAGTATTTTGACTACCATGACAAGTCAGTCATATTTTACACACTGTGTATGTCGCAAAACCTAGGCGTTGAAAATTCGTTCGAACTATTGTTTAGGCTTGGAATCTCATACCGCTTACTGGGATATCACAACGAGTCCATCAGTTGCTTCAACCAGCTGTACGACTATCTTCCCAGCTATTTGCAGAAATACGATGTAGATTTACAAGTTGCGACGTCATACTTGGCTGCCGGCATTTACACACAAGCAATTAACATGTTTAACCAGCTTTATACCAAGTTTCCCGACAATGATAACGTCATACAGTCTTATTTGTGGTGTTTGTATTTAGATGGAAAGCAAACATCGAATTTTAAGAAGGCACTCAACTTCATTTCAATGATGCCAGCGAAATTCAAGAAAATACCTACTGTTAATCTTATTTGCGGAAGAATATGTTTGGCCATTGAGGATAACAGATCGGCTTACGAAAATCTAACGCAGTGTCTCCAAGAGATGTCGATATCGCCATACTACTGGTGTATGATGGGCTCAATTTACTCCAAGAATGAACAATTTGAAGATAGTATCATGGCTTATCAGAGAGCTTTGTATCTCGACATTAGATGCACCGAGGCGTGGTTTAATCTTATTTTGAACGTTCTCCTTCAAGGAAATGAAAAGAAAGCCCAATTATTTGTTGCTAATGCAAGAAATGATTGTCCAGAGATTATTCCAGCGTTAGAGAATCTCATTAAGACAAAGCAGTTCTCTATCATGGATATAGATGACTCAAAGCTCTTTATTCTACCAGCTGAAGCGATTGCAAAATCATTAACGGATTCAATTCCTCAGCTCTCACCAGTTGATCTCGGGCTCCCAGAGAATACGCAAATATTTGCGCAAATAAGACGTATTGCCTCAGCTTTCTAAATAATATCAAATTGGAAATCCACAAACTGTGACTCTAAATGATATTAAGGAAGCTCTGGCATTCACTAGCTATGTATCAGTTTTTTTGGAAATTTCAGATTATTATATTTGTATGTACATATAGTTTATTTTTAAATAAAAATTTCTGTTAGATGTTAGAAAACTTTGAGTTTTTGTTCATCTTTTCATTTGGTTTTCTGAAGATGAATTTTTGTGCGATGTTATTAATGCCAACAGTAGGTGCATCAGTTCACATCATACAGAAATTCCTCTTCGAGTGCAAAGGAAGCGGAGAAAACGGCGAAAAGAAGTTTCATAAACCATATTATTTCACTTGGCTTGGTTCTTTAAGTATGTTCCTTGTATTCGTTTACTCGTTCGTTATGCACCCTATTGGGATGATAGCGAAGTACAAAAACAAGCAATTTATCAAACCATTTTTATATCTCGCGATTGCAACATTTTTCAACCTTTCTGCCGGTACGCTTAGTAATATTTCGTCATTGTACATAAATTACTCTGTCTCTCTCATGCTTAGAAGCTCTACATTAGTATTTGGAGCTTTAATTTCGACATATTACTTGAAAAAGCCACTGAAAAGGCATCAAAAGATCGGAGTTTATCTTACTTTAGTCTCTATCGTCTTCGTAACAATCTCAGCATTCTTAAATGGCAGTAAATCAACGCACAAAGTCGCCAGCGCGCAAACAATCGCATTTTTCGTGATAATTAGAACACTCTCGAAGTCCCTTCAGGCAATATCGATGCTTATTGAAGAAAAAGTCATGAAAACAGCAGTAATATCACCGGTCGAATTAACAGGCTTGAATGGCATCTGGTCGCTCATTTTCTCCACTTTCTTGCTACCAATAGATGGCATGAAGGACACATTCTCCATGGTGTGGGGAAGCTGGAGTATTTTGTTGTTATCCATCGTTTCTGTCGCTGTTTTTAGTGTTTGGACTATTTTAGGTCTCCAAATAACAAGTCGCGCTTCTGCTGTCTCAAGAATGGTCTTCGATCAGCTAACTATTGTCTTTGTGTGGATCGTGCAGCTATCCATCTATTGGTATGTCGTTGGCACGAAGTATGAAGAGAGATATCTAAGAGCAGGCGAAGCTTGGACTCCATATTCTTTCATACAAGTTATTGGCTTCTGTATAATGGTTTATGGAGCCTGCGTACATCACAACATCGGTGTTTCGAGTTGCTGCAGAGAAGACACAACAACTGCTGGTGAAAGCTGCCTCGATGATTCAGATAAATTAATTCATAATGAAGAAGAAAATGCAATCGAGGTATGAGTCACAATACTTTCCAATAGCATTATACTATGTAATTTATAACAAAATCTGTTATAATTTTATCAAAAAAAATTATTCGAATCATTTTCGAGCAAACCATTGAATGTATATTAATGTGTTGGTTAGCTTTCATCTGCCGCGCGTATATTGTTTATTTTAATTCTGAATAGAGATCAAACATATTGACAAATGTTTGTTTTGTATAATGAAAGTATGTGGTCAATATGTTCATTTCCTATATTATTGTTAATTGTTGTTAAATATTTTTCATTTGAAAAAATATTGCTATTTATATGCGTTCTTATATTATAAAAAGTGATGCCTACAATAAAGTAAATAGAATGAGATTATTCACAATTGCAGATTTTGATATTCAATAATATTTTTATTGCAAAAAAGTGATTTTCATATTATGGCAAGATGAGTGAGAATGTTTTCAAGTGTTGATATAATTTTGATATTCTTAATATTTTGTCACTTTACATTGATGGATTTTTGTTAAGAAGGGGATCCCCCATAATAATATAAAAATAAATGGCGATAAGTCTTCCTTTGGAGCTTTTCTATGCTACGTCATGCGATGACTTGTATCCACCTTCTAACGTCATAGATCCAGATGAGACGACGTTTTGGACAACAACAGGCCTCTATCCACAGGAATGTGTATTAAAATTCAAGAATCCAGCGCAAATCGTAAGAATAACGACTATAACAGGAAAGGTTCGCTCTGTTATTATTTATGCTGCAACAGATAAAGATTTAACTCAGTGGATTGAAATTGATTCGTTCAATCTTCCAGCACAGCCAATCAAGCAGCAAGAAACACATCAGCTTAGTCTTAGAAGTACCACTTATGGCGTTAAAATCGTCATCAACCAAGGCTGGGGACCATTTGCTTCTTTATATCTTTGTAAGATTGAAGGCATTACTGTTCACGAGAAGGAAGATGAGTAAATCTAATATTGATCTGTTTTGTTAAGTCTTCTTGCATCTAATCCATGATATTAAATAATTCCTTTGTACAATCATACAACTGTTTTACCAACGCAACGTATAGCATCCATGTATATCATTGATAAAATTAAAAAAAAATATTAAATTTTCGAATCTCAGAAATAAATAGAAAGAATTTGATTGATTATCGTGTGTGTATTTCGGATTTAGTTAGTATAACTGAGAAAAAGGATTTTTAAAATTTCTAAACGAATATATTTTTGCCAAATAAATAGTAATTTATGGGATGTAAATTTTTATCTTTTGTCATATAAATTCATAAGTTTGGGTGTAATATGTCATGTAAAATTTAATTGATATTTTTTGACATGTAAACTCTGTATTTAATTTTTTGAGAAGGAATTTGTCGCGTAAATTTTTAGATTTGAGAATTATTATGACATGTAATCATCGATTTTTGAAAGCTTTTTGACATAAAATATTTTAATCACGGCACGCTGATTAGTCCCTGTTTCTATCTGAAATCAATTGATCAAATGTAAACTAATGAATTTCTGAAAAAAAATAAATGAAGAATATTAAACTCAACTTAGTGTATGAAGAGTCTTTCGCTCAGCTGCAACAAGCTGTGAAGACGAACATCGACCTGATGAACACGATTATCGACTCTTTGAGCCACTTTAAGACATCCACCGACAACATTCAAGCGGAACTTAACAAGAAATACAAAAGTCTGCCGAAAGAGATCAGCATCAAAGTTGGGAAGTCGATTTTCAAGAGAAAGAAAGAAGAAGGAAAAGGATATGAAACGAGACTGAAAGAGATCATGGATGCGATGTTTTTGTCCATCATTGATCCCGACAACGTCTCCTTTTTCGTCAAGAAACTTGATGACATATTTTTGTCGAAATTCACAGAAATCAAAAATCTATATACGAAAGGAAGCCAAAGAATGACTTCAAACTACGAGAAAAGCATCGAAACACTCAAGCAGAAGCATCACGCGTACGAAGTTGCAAGAGAACAGTACTCTACTGCCTTTAATAAAGCGGTAGACGCGTATAACTTGTTTAAGTCGGATCGCACGCCAGAAACGAAGGAGCAGTTCTTAGTGGTTAAGTCTGTGTTCCTCGACTGCCAGAAGGCGCTCGAGAACTCCTTGGACGTCCTTAATCAAGCAAGATTGACGTTTAACGAGGAATACAACGTCACTTTGGCCATATGGGAGGAAGCAGAGATAGAACGCCAGAATTCTGTCAACGTGCTGTTGAAAGAGTTCTCACAAGTCGTTCAAACTCTCGCTGGATTAAATAAATCATGCGCTCTGCAAATGAAACAGATCGAAAAGATTTACGACTTCGAAGCTGATCACCTGCAATTTAACTCACCGCTGTTTTCTCGAACTTCCGAACAATTAACATTTGTCGAATTTTCAGCACCAGATATGCCTATTGATATTACAGAATTCATACCTATTACCGAATATTTCTCCGACGAACTTGCGAAATACGAGGATTACACAGTCCAGAATTTCGAAGGCGATATCTCAATTCCAGCAGGAACTTTGGTCACTGTTCACTCCGTCTACAATGGTGTCGCTGACCTTACAGTCACAGACACAGACGAACCTGCCCTTGTTCCGATCAAGTATCTGAGCGGAAAAAAAACAAATCCAAGAAAACTCGTCCGTATTATGAAAGACTACAAGAACGGTGGTATGAAGCTGAAGAAAGGCTCAATTGTCGTTGTCTTTGATTATACAGAAACAGATGTTTTGTGTATTACTGCAAACAACGTTAAGGCCAGAGTTCCTTTGACCTACATCGGACCTCCATATGAGTGATAGTATATTTGTTCATTTGATATTGTTATTTTTACCAATAAACTTTTATTATCCGTTTTTGATACAAAGGGCCTAATCAACCAAAGCAGTGGCAATTCTCTTGAAAATTAAGAGATTTGTAATAATTGGAGACTTTATTATTAATTTGTAATCTCCAAAGATATTTTATAATTTTACTCTTGAAGGTATTTTATGTTAAAATTTGAACTAAGTTCGATGAATACATTCCAATGACCGTATAGTTATTGCTCAATCTTATAATGATAAAAATATGAAATCGGAATGGTTCATTTCTTGTTATAGATCAACCTAACAAATGAAAAAGTAAATAACTTTAAATAGATTTCGAGATGGATGAAGGATTTTAGAAAAATTTCAGAATTTCTGTAAAGTTATTTAGAGAGCATCAAGGCCCTGTTTGAAATCAGCGATAAGGTCGTCAGCATCTTCGATACCGATGGAAATGCGGATCATGCCGTCTGTGATACCTGCAGCCTCACGCTCCTCTTTTGGAACGACGGCATGTGTCATGGAAGCTGGATGCTGGATGAGGGACTCGCAGCCACCGAGGGAAACTGCAAGTGTAACGAGTTTAAGATTGTTGAGAAGCTTCTTGCCACCCTCGAGTCCGGACTTGAGGATGAATGTGATCATAGAGCCGTAGTATTTCATCTGCTTCTTGGCAACTTCGTGGTTCTCGTGGTCCTCGAAGCCTGGATAGTAGACGTGCTCAACGGCTGGATGGTTCCTGAGGAATGTGGCGACCTTCATGGCGTTCTCTGACTCAGCCTTAACACGGATGTTAAGTGTGGCGAGGCCACGTGTGATGAGCCAAGCGTCGTGTGGAGAAATGACGGAACCGGTGATATCCTTGATGCCGACCATGCGGATCTGTGTGAGGAGGTCAGCCTTGCCGCAGATAAGACCAGCAACGACATCTGTGTGACCGTTGATGTACTTTGTGGCTGAGTGGACGACAACATCGACACCGAAGTCGATTGGTGTTGTGATAATTGGGGATGAAAATGTGTTGTCCATGATAACGGTGACTCCTGGCTGGGAGTGAGCCTCCTGAACAACACGTTCGATGTCGATGATCTTGAGGGTTGGGTTGGCTGGTGTCTCGAAATAGACGATCTTTGTGTTTGGCTTTAAGTGCTTCTTGACTTCTCCTGGGATCGCTGTGTTGATGAAGTCAACTTCGATTCCGAATTTGGGTAAGGAGTGCTCAAAGAGGGCGTGTGTGCAGCCATAAAGTGTGTCATCAGAAATGATGTGGTCGCCAGCCTTGAGGATTATCAAAACTGTTGTTGCGATGGCTCCGATGCCCGAAGAAGCTGCGACGCATGCCTCAGCGTGTTCGAGGTAAGCAATCTTGCCTTCGAGGTTGGCAACTGTTGGGTTGCCGAGTCTCGTGTAGATGTAGCCAGACTCCTTGCCGGCGAACCTGTTTCCGCCCTGATCGCAGTTATCGAAAACGAAGGTGGATGTTTGGTAGATTGGTGCGATGGCGGCGCCAAACTGATCCTTCTGTGGGTTCGCGTGGATGACGGCAGAAGCGACAGACATTCTCTCGTGGCTCATGTGCAAAAAATGATGTGACCTTTTCGAATTCTCAATTTTTTGATCGTTTTATCCCTAGTCTCGCTCTATCTGTTCTAACGACAAAGCAAAACAAAAAACTAAAACGGTTTTTGTAGTTTTGTGGAAAAAATAACCGCCGTCGATCACAAAAATTGACATGAAAGATTTTCATCGTTTTTTCTATTTTTTTTCGTTTTTTCTTTAAAATTCATTATGTTATATACTGCTTGTAGTAAGTTTTTAATTGATTTCAGATTTCTGAATTAGTGCGATTTTTTTCAATGTGTCCTTCAAATTCTATATATGTGTCACATGGAGATTGATATTTTTAGCTTATTTTTGGATTTTGTTATTTTCAATTTTTTTTTATCATAATTAGTCTATTTATGTTATGTAGAGTATAATTACATAAGATTAAAAAAATATTTTTTTTTTAATTGTTTTTCTCGAACTTGGACAACTTCAATAACTCTTTGGCATTTGATCTTTTGTCCCAAGAGTTTGACATTTGTTCATTTAAGTTCACCGTTATCGCAGAAGCAAATATAATCGAAACAATTAAAAATCGAGATCAAGAGACGTTTCTTTGGCTGTTGTACTACAAAGTTACACTGCTGTTCCTGTGTAGTTCTTACGCGTCATTAAACTTGGAGAAAAAAAAAATCTCAATTTTTTATTTGCTTTATTGGCCTTTTATTTCGTAATATTATTGTCCCACATAAGGACAAGATCTTTAACGCTCTACAAAATCGATTTTTAAAAAATATCCAAAAAAATCTTTCTGGGAATGAAAATATGACTTTGCATCGACATCTTGAGTCTATTCGTAACGAAGAATGAACTGAATTTGACGGAATATTTGAATGACATTCTAAATTTCAGTTAGATCATTGATTTGCTGTCATAAAAATACTCATCAGTGTCAATGCTAAACATTTTTGAAACCCAAAATTGATTTTGTTTAATATTATTCCGAAATTGTAAAATTATTCCGTACAGATTAGTCTCCTACACCTATTTTTTATGTCTCCAAGCTCCCCTTTTTTGATTACAAAAAATAATAAATACCCTAATATTTTTAATTTTTCATTCGATAAATAGCATTTTCAAAGGTTTTATTGACCACTGTATGCTCAACAATGATTTTTGCATAATAGAATTTGGCGAATTTCTGTGTCATATTTTTTAAAAAATCTCAGAATTCCTATTAAAAGTATTGTTTTAATGCAAAACAAAATAAATGAAGGCATCTAAAAATTCAAGCAAGCCTGTTTTGTCAAAGAAAATTTATTTCATGTCGTTGATATTATCGCCAAAATCGAAATTTTGCTATCCTCTTATTTTCTTATAATGGATTGTTTTGACAACACAAAGCAAAATTAATACATGCTCATCAGAGATGATTTAAAGCAATTATTATTTCTTATATTTTCGCTTTAACAACATATTTGATTGATTATGATACAGCATTAAGTTTTATAATATTTGACAACATCAAAATTGTAAAATTTCTAAGAAAAAAGTTCAATCTTTTGGAATTTTGCTTCAAACTTTATCACTATGAAATGGCTCAAACAACACAGTTCTCCTTTTCTACATACAACATTATAATGAAGCTCCCCGATTCTAAATGACGAAAAAACTTAAAATTGTTTGTCGAAGAGATTTCAATCACAGATATGTGATAATGTTGCAAACAATATCACAACTTCTTAATGCATCAGTAAAAAATATGATTTAATGTTTCTCTGTTCACACTCGCTGATGATCAATGGATTTAAAAATGGAGCTTTTAAGCATAAGTATTGTTTTGTAGTTTGATGTTGAATTCTATAATTTTTATTGTTCAGTGATGTCTTCATCATAATTGAGTAAACTTATAAATCACATCAGAAAGAAATCAACATCAAAAACTATTCACGAATGATAGAGAAACTGAGTAGCTGTTGTTCTTAACATTTACAAAGTGATAAAAGGATGTGATAATAATAGAATAAATTAGCGATATTCATTGAATCGTTTGAGATATCACAAATATTGTGAACAAGCAATTCATATCTATTCCAATCGAATTGCACTTCGATAAAATGATTTGTGATATGAAATAGAATAATTAAAGGCTCGAAATATTTGAATGATATTTCACGTGAAAACTTTATTACAATAAGCAAGGAATTGAATAAGATAACGCCAGGTAGTTGTAGCAATGTATTTATTTTCGACAATATGCATTAAATAAAATGTTTTTTAAAAATATGCAATTTCATAACTGGAATGGTGTCCACAGGTTCTGGGGAATTTAGGAACTGATTGTTAACTTCAATATTCCAAAGCAACAATTGTTATAATGTTAAATTAACAAAAGTTCTTCGCAAACAAAGTGATTTGAAAAGTGACGCTCTAATTTGAATGTCCAGAATTTTTTCCAAATTACGTTTTTCTTAAAAGAAGTCATTAACATTGCTGCATTTACATCAAACTGCGACGTTTCAACCTGCGACAGTGGACAGTATAGATGTTGTTAAACATGTAAATAGAAGTGTTCGAGAAAACCCGGATTTCTTCATTAGTATTGATGGAGGTTCGGAAGTACGTTATAGTATTTTTGATGGCTATGTGAATGGTAAAATAAATATAACTTTGACTTCAAGGAATTTCACAACAATTCAATTTACTCAGGTTGCTTATATTATCACTAACAAAGATCAAGTTCAACACACAGTTAATATTAGAGACGCTACTCATCTATGCTGGCCTTGTGCAACATATGATATTAACGGAAGAGGCATGCATATTACCGACAATGGTGTAACTACTAGTTATTTATTATTAAATTGGCCTTTTGTAAGTGATGTTGATGCTTATTATAGAGGCGCATATAGTAGAAGGGTTGGAGTTGTATTTGCATGGTATCGAGAAGTACCACCAGGGCAATCAATAACATTGGCATATGTTTATGGTCAAGATATTTATGAACCATCGAATGAAATGGGTTTCATCAATGAGCCAAACATAAAAAATTCTATTATCCAAATGAACGTGCAAACTTTAGTGCAACAACGTCATGGGATCGTTGTACAGTCAATCTAAGAAATAGCACAGATATTATATCATCATATAGTGTTGGCGTTAATGAAAGTAATATATCAGTTCCTTTCGAATACATAGTCCCCGAAGTTAAACAGCCAACAGATGTCAATCTAACATTCGAAATTTTGATGATCTCTCACTATACAGTACCCAAAAAACTTATCCAATTGTAATTATTCCATGGGGAATAGAGAGAACATGCGATGTTCAGTCAAGTTATTTCAATAAGCTTCGTATTCATTATAGATGATTTGAAACTACCAATGAATAAAAAAGTTTATTTGATTCAAATATTTTGTCAATGTTAAATTCATAATTAACGTATTAATATACAAACTCATATCTTTAGGTAATGAGAATGCAGTGATTTTAGTGAAATGATGCCAAACTAAATTGTAGAGGAGGGAAAATGGAAATTCTATCATCAAGTGAATTGAAGCATAAATTCTTGCACCATTTGTAGAAATTTGTTTTTGAACTACATGCAACACTGAAAAGGGTCTATATCTCACTCAAGAAGAAAATATGGTGTCCATAGCAAAAGAAAGCCTTTACTTCACCAATAAACAACACATAAATACAAATTGATTTTGACATTTTACTTGTCAGAATTGCTTGCCTATCAAAAATTGGAATTTTGATAAAAATCATTTACATGTCAAAAATCTTTTTCCAATTTGTAAAGTCAATATAGTTCGTAATATAGACTTACCTGGATAAGGCAATACCAGAAAATAGAAATCGCGATCGAATTCAAATTTGAAATGGTTTGTTCAGATTTTATAAATGTTTCAAGGCGATATTTCTTTCGAAGGTTCAATGCTAATAATGAATATTCTCATGCTTTCTATGTTCATGTCGATAGTTTTATTATTAGCGCAAGAAGATGACCTCGTTATACCGATCCTCGACATAATTCAATCATTAATTTGCTGGGGAACGTTCTATCAGTGTGTCATTATCAGCGCCTGCTTCTGGTGCTTCAGGTACATCGAGCGAATGCTAAGTACTCGTATTCTCGTGAACTTTTTGATATATAATGCAGTCACTTACATTCCTTTCTGGGGCCTTGTTATATTCTTCCAAGGCTTCAAAATACACTTCTCGTTGCTGTACTTTATCCCATTCAGTCTATTCATATTCACTGTTTGGCAATTACCGAGCATTCCTGTGTCAGGAAAGCTCGAAGACAAATTCGTTCTCACATTAACTTTCGCGCTTCTCTTGGTTATCACTTTCCCATATGGTTTCGTACCACTTATCACATCAATTTTTGGAAATATTCTTTTCGAATTAGATTTCTTCCGCCTACAAAAACTTGTAAAGATAGATGAAGATATAGACGATATTGTTGTACCATTGCACGAAACACCAGCGACTGATGGTGCTGAAAATCCACTTGCAAACCCAACAGATGATAATACCGTCAATCAGGAAAGCATTGACAACATTGTCGCTATGGGATTTAACGAAGGAGAGGCAAGGAATGCATTAATTCAAGCAAATGGTAACGTTGAAGAAGCAGTTAATCATTTACTTGAAAATAGATAATTTTTTTTGTTATTTTAAGCTTTGTATTGTATTAAATATAAAAATAAGTTTTATTTACTTCCACATAAGAACGCCCAAGTTACCACCAAAGTAAAGGAAGATCATATTCTTCGTATATGTAATATAATGGGAGAAATCTTCACCTACGACGACATTCCAGCCTGGGCCTGTTTTCTTATCCATATCTTCTTTTAGTGCTTTGCAGCAAAGTTCGAGATTATTTTGTGAACGCTCGATAGCGGAAGAAACTAAATCTAAGGTTTCTGTTTGAAGATCGTCACTCATGTCTGTCTCGACAACGAGTGGCACGTTAAACTGTTTGCGCCATTCTGGAACTGGCTCTTCAGACATTTATAAATTTTAATATAACGAATCAATTTACAAAATAATCGTTATCGTCGTGAAATGATTTTCTCGTTTGTGGCTCGGAATTACTTTTAAACAATTTATATCTGATGGAAACAGTCAAAAGTTATACAGTCTGGATCTATTCCTCAAATATTGCATGATGTTCTCGTTAATATTTTTAAGATATAACATCTCAACAAATATTTAGGCTAAATTCATGGAATCAGTCCTTGATTCATGTTGCTTTTAGTATCCTCATCCATGGAAAAGATATTATATCAATTTTGTAGAATTTTTATCGTCAATTATGTCCTTTTCTGATAAAATTCAATTGAAAATCAAATATAAACACTAATTAATTGTTTAGAAATTTTTAAACTTTTTTATTTGCCTAGAAAATCTTAAAAAGAAATAATTTTTTAGATTTTTTATTATATGGTTTTTAATTAATAACATTTTATCGAGCTCCTAGAATTGATCAAAGCTGTGACTATGCATTCCAGATTTTTAAAAATTGACTTGAGATTTCATTATTTAAGTCAATATATTTAGCAATTATCGAAAATAACCTGTATTTTTAAAGGATTAGTCAATTGATACAATATGGCCACAAAATCAGAGCTCCAGTCTTGAAACCAAAAAAATTATAACCTAGTCACTTTTTGTTATTTGGATGAGTCATCCTCTCGAAAGCCCTTGGACTTTCTATTCTTATACCTCTCAAAAGGGTCAGAAGTCCGAGCAGGACTACCTCAGGTGCATAGAAAAAATCTCAAAAGTTAACACTGTCGAAGAATTCTGGGCGGTATATTCCCACACAATTCCGCCATCAAAACTGAAACCAAATCAAGCCCTTCACTTCTTCCGTGGTGATTCTCGTGCCATGCGTGAAGATGAGGAAAATCAGAACGGTGGCACTTTCTTTATCAAATTATTAAGAAATCATGCATCACAGGAATGGGAAAAATTACTTCTTGACTTTATTAGCGAAAATATTAACAAAGACGTTATTGGAGCTGTCGTTTCCGTTCGTTCTGATAGCGAGCGTATTCTTGTCTGGAATTGTACATCGAATGATCAGTCTCTTCGCTTAAATATTGCTAACCAGCTCGCCAAATGCTTGAATCTCCCATTTAAGAGCAAGATTGAATACTTAGCCCATCAACGTGTTGGAAATTCTAAGCCAATCATATATATTATCGAATCAGAAGGCGCTGTTGAGCAACACAATAACAAATAAAACATGTGTTAATCATTTCTTCCTTTTTTTCTTGAAATATTATATTTTAAATTATTCGCTTAAAGATTAATTTAGACCATGAATTTTCCTACCCTTAAAGAATAATTTATATACTATAAGAGACGATAGAAAAAAAGCCGTATTAAAGGAATGATTAGCTTTAAACAGAGAGAATATAATATAATAAATAGTATAATATGAAGTATGTTACGCATAGAACTTGTTGAGCTCTTCCAGCATTGCCATTCTCGGTGGCTTCGTTCTTTTCAGGGGTGTGTAAAAAGATTGCTTAAGGGTGAAGTTAGGGAGCAACTTCTCATTGAGGTTCTTCAAAAACTCTTCAATAATATCGTTGTGTGCCGTAATTTGAGTAATAAGTAATTCTATTCTTTCTTCGATGGGCTTCTCGATTAATTCGTTTTCATTCAGCTGGTTCTGATAAAACTTTTTAGCTGTTTCATTTTGTGTGTTTAATTCTGGTGCAAGACTTGGATTAAGTAAATTATAAGTTTGTTCGCCTTGTATTGGAGCATCAGGCTTTGTTGGGCACACGAGAAAATACTTAAAAAGGTCCTCTACCCTTGCATCGTTCAATAAAATTGACGCTGCTTCAGCATCTTCGACAATTTTGGTAATATCCTTCATCTCTATCGCTTGCCTGGGGTCAGTAATGCGTTGGACAACGACATTAATCTTTTTAGACAATGCTTGCAGCTTTGTTGAAATATCACCGTTCATTGTGATTTTATATCACATGTCTATAAAAAGTGCCACAAAATATGAGTGAAGGTGTTACTCTTTATATTTCCGGACTTTCCTTTAATGCCAATGAATCCCACCTCCGTGAGATCTTTGGGCACATCGGAAAAGTCGCTGATTCTAAAATTGCGAGAAACAAATTTGGCCAATCTTTAGGTTGGGGACTTGTTACTTATGCAGATATTACGGATGCAACAGAGCCAATTAGTTTCATGAACAATGGTCAAATAGATGGATGCAGAGTCGTTGTTAGAGAAGCAGATCCAATTAAAGACAAAATCGAGTGAAAATATAGGCCAAAGTCATCGGTTACTTGTTATATTTTGTTTGTACAAATAATAAAGCTGAATTATTTTTTTTCATCAAATTTTAACTTTCAAAATACACCAAAATATGTCTATGATCAACATTCTTATCAGTAAAAATACATATTGCTATATTCTAAACATAAAATTACCATATTAATTAATTTTTAGTACAATATTTCTTATTTATGCCTCCTTCCGACAACCTTACGGCCAAGATAAATGATCTGCTTCCAATATGTAACAATAAGAATCAAAATAACACCGCCTCCAGCAAACATTAACATAACTGGAACTTTTTCTTGTGCATTTATTCCGACAAGTTTAACACCAGAATACTCGCACATAAAAGTATTAAGGAGCTTCATCTCGATATCTGTAGCATTTCTTATACGAATCTTGCAATCGATTGTAGAATCAAAACCGTTTCCAGGTTCATGCTTACGATCGAATACACAGCTGATGAATGTACCATTACTGATTCCAACGCAGGAATATGTCAATGGGCCTGAGTTTGTTCTGAAAACAAAATTCTTGACTTCGACATTTGAGTTCTGGAAATAGATCAAACCAGATTTGACGGAGTTGTTGATGATGTTGCCGTATTGGTGGTGGCCTGGGAAGCGCATGTTGACAAATGTGAGAGAATTTCCTGCCAAACCATTGACTGATGTGTAATATGTGAGAGAAGAGATATTTCTTGCTGGCTCACAGTGTGCGACCGAACAAACGAACTCTGTCTCACTCTTTGAGATATTTACGTTGTTTGTGTAAAGATCTGCGTTCCACAAGTTGCAAATACCGTACCAGCATGAATCACCGTGCTTAGGACACTCGTGGCATGTAATGAAAGAAGTGTTGATGAAATCTGATGCGTCTATGTAAATTGTTGATCCATCACTGCCATTTTCTGTTCCACAGCGGCAAAGATGGAAGCAACTTCCTTTCAACATGAAGCTCTTTGCTTTCGCAAAGATAGCGCCGCCTTTTCTTCCAGAACGGCAATCTTGGAAAATTGAATTCACTAAAACGTATTTTCCATTAGAATTTTGTATGTTGACAGCAGATCCATCGTCTTTGCTGCGTAATTCTTTGAAAACGCAATTGTTGATTTCGATATTTTCATCATTAGATCTGTATGTTTCAGAAAGTATTTCGTTTTGGAGCAAATCATCTCTGTTGATTCTAATTACAGAGTCAAGGAAATGAGTCAACTTAGAATTGTACATTTTGATGTTGAAATTCAGGTTTTTCGAATAAATAAGTGACGAAAACGAGCGAAAAAACTCTGATTTTGATATGAATAGATTTCCATGCTGTCTCGAAGGCTGCAGTGAGAAAAGATTCGAGTTTAACAATGATTTTGCAAATAAACTTGTAACAGAGGTATTCATATCAATGTCACTTTGATTTACACGACAAATCAATCTTTACATGTCATATTTAAGTAAAATTCCTAAAACACATCAAAATAATGTTTTTGCAACTAGATATTATGATGACGACCTTCAATCTATGTGCATATCTGCATAGATAAGTATACTAGTTTAATTTTAACTGTGTGAGGAATTGATTGAATAATTATTTGAACAATACTTATTTAAACAATAGCTATGATTGGAAAACAAAAAGTTATATATTTTGAAGTAATGGAGATGCTTAAAATGTTTCAATTGATGAAATTTCTAAAATCTCGTTTCAAATTTAGTTAGTTTTCAAGTTTTAATGTTAGTTTTTTGAAATTGTATATAAACATAAAAATAATTGAGGTGTGTGCATTTTCTACAGTATAAAAATCGCGCTCAAAAGTAGAAGATTAATTTTGAAAACTCTTATAGAAAAAATCAATGAGTTCTTTCAAAAAATGCATCAAGCGTAAAATTCTTAAAAATTGCAAATAACAGCTGCAAAACACCTAAAAAACTTATATCCAAAGTTTAGCCAAAATTGAAAATATTTAGCCAAAATTGTTACTGCGGTAGATTTATTTGAAAAAAATTTGATGTCGAGAATTCTCGCAATGCCATGGAACTTTCCCCCTGCACAAATGGATGACCATAGGCTTGTTAACATCATTGACCTGGAAAAAGGAACAAAATGGGCATCAATATCCAAGTATTTCAAGAACTATCGAATCGAAACAACTTGTTTCTTTGGCACAAAAGGATTAATACAGTTTGAGACAGCTCAGGAAGCTCAAAGATTTGTTAATGACAAGAAGTATTATATCCCAGAGCTCAGAGCCACAGTAACAATTTCTTCAATTCCATCAATTGTTGCATTAAGTTTAACACAAAAAAAGATGAAGAGATCTCCAGTTATTTGCCTCCAAATCACTCGTTTGCGCTGTTATTTAGGAATTCACGACATTTATGAAGAATGTTCAAATTTTGGTATTGTTCAAAAAATAATATGTTTCAAAAATAAGGACAAATTCGCTTTAGTTCAGATGGAAACTATTGATCAAGCTGCGTTAGCGCTTGCTAATCTTTCAAAGCTCAACAGATATTCACCATCATTTGAGATTCATGCAGAATATTCAAAATGCACAAACATTATCGTCCAATATAACAATTCTAAAAGCTTTGACTTCACTGTTCCTGGTGCAATGCAACAATTCGAATTATTAAAAGAAGGATTAACAAACGAGATTCCTTTCTTTGAGCCAGAAGAAAGCAATGACATTCCAAGAGTGTTTGATTTCGTTAGACCAGTTCAATTTGATCCAGCTTACGGAAACTCATTGACTGTTAATGGTTTAATTGCTCCATCTGCTGATTTTGCGCGAAATATTTTCAAACAATATGGTGCTGTGCTTAAAGTCAAATTGATTCAAAAACAAAGTCAATATATCACTTATATACAGATGAGAAACGCTTTCTATGCGAGACTGGCGATGACAAATATCGATAAAATGACATACAAAGGTTCAAAAATCAAAGTTGAATTATCTTCAAGAAGAGATGTTCATCCAGAGACAAATAAAATGAATGGACAGTTAGACTTCAAGGATTACAGTCAGAATCAAGAGGACCCAGATCTTGTTACGTTTATTGATATGTGGAATCCTTCAGAATACGTCTCTGTTCGTCCAAACACATATGATCTTCAACCATATGCACAGCAGTATAGAAAAAAGTATATTGAAGACAAAAACATTCTGCAATTCAATTCGATTGATGATGCAACAACATTTATTGGTAGTTTCACACCAAATGATTGTGAAAAGATAGTGCTACATTATTCAAAGCCTCCTGAGTTATCAATTTCATTCCCTCAAAGTTTGATTAAATAAAATTGTTTGTATTTCTTTTTAAATGCTAAATATTTAATTGAATCATATATAAAAACGTATGTAATAGATATTCCCACTGCGTTTTTATATTAAACATGAAATATTTTTCTGAATTCAATATATATTTGTAATTTGTAATGTGTAAATTAAAGAAGAATCTTTATACTTTGAGTATATTGAAAACTTTGTTAGTTGAGGTTGAATTCAATGTTGAATTGGTGTAATTAAATATTAGAAAAATGACTTAAATTTGGGTATCGCATAAGTTACTGTAGGCAAAGGGGCAGCCACTGCTCATATTAATCACTTGTTTCGAAAGATATATTTTTTATCCATAGCCAACAATCAAAATTTTCGACATTTGTAATTACAAATATTATTTTCGTCGATATTTATGATTGAATATATAGTTCCTGACCTTGTGTTTATCAAATTGTCTTTGTGATCACAAAATATTTGAATGTAAACCATGTGAGCGCTATAAAATCACCAGAAACAGACAAATACATCATAAAATAAATATGACCCATTGCCATTTCAATTTACGATCGAAATTTATTACAAAGTGGAAGAAAACGATTTACCTTCAACTCTTTGTTAGAAGATCACTATGGCGATTCTGGGCATCGCCAGCAACATATCCTTCTTCATTGTCATGGCCTTGAGTTTTAGTGGTCTTTTCGCTGGATCTATAAACACCGCATGCACACAACACAATATATCATACGATGCTCGCTTTTTATCCATTACTTTGCTGATGTTGATTGGATATTTCGGCACTGCTTTCGCTCCAAAGTTTTGGTTATACTTAATCGCAATCTTCTTACTCGGTGCTTCCTCTTTCTTTGGAGAATCAGTTGTTATTGGTTACATGGCTTATATTAAAAAGTCATCTATGATGAAATACTGAGGCATTGGAATAGGACTCTCAGGTATTGTTAGAGCGTTACTCGCGATTATGTTCATTGATATCGAATTTAATTATGAATATTCGTTTATGTGCTTCTTACCGTTCGTTGCCATATTCGCAACATCATACTTCGGTGTGTTAAGAGAAAAACCAGCAGAAATAGACTCAAAACCGTTAATTTCAGAAAATGCAATATTACCATCAGAAGCTTCAGAGAAATCGAGTTCCTACTCACCAAAGTTCCTCAAGAAGATCTTTTACTACTTCCTCACTTATGATATCACTTATTTCTCTCAGGATGTTATTGCGACAGCATTTTTAGATTGCGCACAGACGGAAAACTTTCAACGAGATCACAAGTACTTCTTCCCATTACTGTGGCCCGTTGAGATCTTAGGACTTCTTATCTTCTGTGCTTCTCTATCTTTCTTTGAGTTCCTATATCTTCCATATCTCACAACATTCCAAGTGATCAATTTCTTCGCTTGGATGTTGCAGGCGATGCTCCATTGGATGCCGATCTGGTTCGAGTTCATTTCCATCTTCGTCGTCGGTTCTATTGCAGGGCTGACTTACACAAACACATACCACCAGATTCTCGTTGATAACAAATTATTATCTTACAAGAAAGAACTCGGATCAAATGTGACAACACTCAGTGCGACATTCGCTGTAGTTATAGATACATTGTTCAGAATGCTTGCTGAGAGGACTTTCTCAGTGGCTCTGTTCCGAAGAATTAATATATTATGTATTTTATTATAAATAGATATATTAGGCTATTTTTCAAAATGAAAAAGATGACTTTCGAATTAACATTTTAGTGCAAAAAAAAATGAATTTTTAATGTACTTGCTTGCTTATTGGAATACCAAATTGATGAAGTTGTTAACAACCTGTGTCATTTAATTTTATTTATAATCATTGGCTGACATTTGAAAGCATTTAAGGGGTGACTAACATGAAAAGTGACAACCGATAATATTGATTTATAAACATTATGAATGCATAGCATTTTACAAAAACATTAAGGTCATTAATATAGTAAAAATGATGTAATATCTATTTATTAATATTACAACTTTTTCCGGTGAACATAGTTGAAAATATAATTCTTTTTTTCAACTAAATTTTGAATAGATGACATCTCATGTTAGTCGATAATTTTTTGTCATTTGTCAATAATTGTGACATTTGCCATAATTTATGTTTGAAAATATGTTATTGCTGTGCTCGATGATTCGGTTTTGCAGGAGTACACTGCCTCCGGACTTCAGTGGGTTCGATTGGAATGAACAAAAGAGCATTTGTAGACAGAAAATAAATGCGAAGTTCAATCCATGGTAACTGAAGTTCTAATGAATGTTATGAAGAAGAACTTTCGTGAAGAAAAACTAAATTCATTTTATCGAATTTATAGACCACAAAACTTGGAAAGTGTTGCTCAACAAATTGGTTCAGAATTCAGATTAACAGTAGAAAGTGTTACAAACTATATATGTTTTCGAACAACATATATTTTAATGTTATGAAGTATACGAACAAAGGAAGGCATTTATTCCATCAGTTTTCGAAGTACAAAGCTGGAGAAGGTACAAAACTCGCAACTTATGAAATAACTAATACGGCAGTTAAAAAGAGCGGAGATCACTTCTCTATTGTTGCCGATAAATCAGAGGCAGGACATTCAGTATGATCTTACTGAATCCGGATGGAAAGTAGGAGCTCTTCTCACCATTATTTGCAACCACATAAATGGACCTGTTACTGCAAAAATGATCCGTGAATTGGTATTTAAACTTCGTTGATATATTAAAGGAAAAGGTGTTCACACAAAGAAAAAATCGAACATCCATTGCTTAAGAGATATCTCGCATGTGTTTATTGAACATATTTATTAAATAAATTAATTTCCTTTTATCTCGATAAATATAGAGTTTCATAATTAAAAACTCATATGGTGATATTTGCAGTCCATTAGATTTGAGATTGTCCAAGGTATAACACATCATTATTTCTTTCCGACTGATATATGGAAGAGAAAATTTTTAATACTTTAATTCTTATGAAAATGCAATATTCATGAAATAATCATTAATAATAGCTTAACCATATAAAAATAAATAGCTGTTACCGATAAAGTAAATAATGAAAAAAATTATTATGTTTATATTCCAATGGCAATTGAATTATAAATAGCTTGTAATGAAGAAGATATGTTTATCGAGTTGGCATAGTTATTTTCCATTTTAGATTTTTAGATAAAATTAAAAGAAGAAAAGCTTAATGCAAAAAGTGAATATTTAGATGTGCGAATTCTAAATATAGTAAAATTTTGAGTTTGAAAAATTGCGTTAAAATTTTTCAAAAAAATTAATTTTATGTGGAGAGCTTCATATGGTGATGATCAATTTTCAAAAGAAATGTTTGAAGCACCATTTGAACTTGTCGAAGTCGTCCAATTGAAGAATTCTTCTGAAGCAGTGAAAGAAATCGAAATATTGGCACAACAACTTGAAGATAAATCCGAATGGGACTCGAAATTCAACGCAATCAGGCGGTGTATGTCACTACTGAAGGGTGGAGCCCTCGAATTTCCAGAATTTAACCTAATTCAAATCGTTCCAGGAATTGCTGCTGTAGTTACGGACTTAAGATCTACACTAGTGAAATGGGGAGCGCTTTTTGCATGCGCTTTGTCTAAAGTTCTTGGCGCGAAGTTTGCAAATTTCGTCGAAATTTTCATTCCAAATCTTTTTAAACAAGCAACACACGGAACAGCGGTTATTTCTCAATCCTGCCACTGCGCTATTGTCGAAATCGTTTTAAATTCTCCTTCAAGGAAAACAGCGCGTTGTATTTTAGATAAATCATCCGACAAATCATCAGCGAGGCGTTTAATCGTTGCAGAGGCACTTAAGATAATGACAACAAGCTGGCCAAAGAATATTTTCATACCTCTTCAAACTGATATTTCAACTGCAATTACTAAATTAAGAAAAGACGCTTCAAGCGAAGTTCGTGGTGTATTTAGAGGATCACCAGCTCAGGTACTTCAAGCACCAAATTCTGGAACCCCGCCAAGCTCAGCGCTCAAGTTTTCATCGAAAGATTCATCACGAAGATTATTACCGAGAATTCCTCAAATATTGAAAACTCCAAGGCCTTCATTACCAGCGCTGCCAGCAGCACCACCGCTATCAAACAAACCTCATTCAGAAGCAGACGCGACATCAATTATTCACACGATATCTCAACAAATTGATTCTCCAATTCCTGCTTCTAAAAAGCGTTTGCTGAAGTCCATTCAAGAATCATTCCCTGCTGCTGTTGAAATCACACCTTATGATCCAACTCTTTACAGCATTATTCCGAAACTTCTCAAGAAATACAAAGATGAAATGAAAGAAGTTATCGCAGACATTTTAATATCAATGGAACTCGATGAAAAAGTCCTCAAAGCAGCAATGAACGCATACACGCTTGATACACTTCTGGAGCTATTCACGAGAGATCCAGATCGATTGGCATTCATTAAACACGTTTATAGTTCGAATCCAGAAGTTTTCAGTGAAGTAACTGTTCCAAAACTTGTAGAACTTAAAAGATCAGTCGGTGATGACGAAACATTAAATGAAATCATTGTTAAGTTGACACCGAAGAAAGAACCATTAGAAGAGATTATCGACAAAGCAGAAAACAATCAAGAATATGATGATTTGATAACAGAAGTTTACGCGTCAGTTGAATCCACGAAATTCTTGAATGACGTGAATAACTCAAAGATGTTGCCGTCATTCCTCAATAGGAATCCACGTCTTGCTGCAGAGCTATGCGAACAATTGATCAAAAGAATCCCTAATTTAACTTTCGAATCATCATTCGAAATATTTGTGAATGAAGCTAACCAAGATAGCATTTCTGCGCCAATATGCGAAAAGATTATTCTCGCTATATTCGAGCAAGGCTTCAACAAGAAGAAGATTTCGAAATTTATCACAAATCCAGGATTTTTGGTTGTTTTGTCAAATTACGTTATGAACATCAGCTTAAATACTGCTGCGAAAGTTATTGATTTTCTTCCTGATCTTGTTATCCCTCAAATGTCTCACGACAGTATAACAGCAAGAAGGGCTGCCACTATGTGTATCATTTTTCTCATGAAGGCCGCCGGTGATAAGTTTAATTCCGACAAACTCAATGAGAATCAAAAAATGATCATCTCCAAGTTCAAAAAGAGACTTAATTTATAGGTCAATAAATTTGTTTGTATATTATTGTTAATATTCTCCCTATTGTATCTATATAATATCACATATCTATCTATCAATTAATTGAAAAAGATTTATTGACTTTATAAAACTATAAACTCTTAGCCATATATTGAAATCCATGAAAAATATAAATTCCTATATCTTAAATTCTATTATTAAAATCATAGAATTAAATCAAAATATGATTTTGTAAATTTATAAATGAGTGTGTAACAAAAGTGCAGTCACATTTCAAGGTTCTGACAAGTAAAGTCGAATTCTGACATTTGTAAAGTAAAAACATCAGATTATCAATTATGTATTATATTCGAATATTTCAAACTTAAAACTTAAAAAACAAGATAATAAAGAGTGAAGATGAGAGTGTATGGCTGAGAGATTCATTATGTGCGTAACTGAGTCTCGACAACTTTTTTTAATATTGCTTTGTATAGATCTGTCACATTGACCATTATTGTCACTTTTCAGCTGCAACTTTGTTACGGTCTCATTTATAAATTTCATAGTGAAATGATTATCAAATCAATATCTAGTCATTGCACATTATGCTGATATACAAGAAATAATGAATTTATGATTTTTTTATTGATGTGAAGTTGACACATTTTAAATTCATGTTTATAGCCAAAATGAGCAATATTTTAATAAGCATAAGGTAAGTTAGACCCATTACAAAAGCAATATTAATTAGTATTTTAAATTTATTATTCGAATTAATAATATCATTATAATATATTATCAAATATAAATTCATAATACATCGATGGAATACTATATTGTATTATACATATTTTGCTATATCCTCAATATTATAAATTGTGACAAATTTTTTTTGTTTAATTTACAAAGAGTATTTGGAAATATAACAAGACAGAAAAGAAATTAATAAAACTAGAATCTAATACGAATTATTTAAAATATAAAGAATCTTATAAATATTTAATGACATTTAGATATTGCTATCATAGTATGAGAATCCCTGGACTGCGCCATCATCGCCGATTGCTGGCTGAACAAATGAATCTGCAGCGATTTCGCTTGTGAATTCTGGATCGAAGTTCTGTGTGTTGAGCGGATCCTTGACATGTGGAACAAATGATGGTGTATACTCGCAATTGTAGATCTTGTCCCAGTCGAATCCTTCGAAGAATGGGTGAGATTTAAGATCATCGAATTTTGCTCTGTGGTTTGGATCCTTCATGAGGAGCTTGTTGATGAAATCGATGATGCGGTTGTCGAGACCCTGTGGAAAGACCGGAGGCTCGTTTACAATCTTTCCGAACATAACTGCTTTGTTGTCATCATAGAATGGTGTAACACCGAGGATCATCTCGAAAGCGAGCACACCGAGTGCCCACTCATCGATTGCGTAAGAATAAGGCTGCTGCATGATGACTTCTGGTGCGAGATATTCAGATGTACCGCAGAATGTCGTTGTTGATTCAGAGTCAATGAGAGACTTAGAAAGACCGAAATCTGTTAATTTGATATGTCCTTCAGCATCGAAAAGAATATTTTCTGGTTTCAAATCTCTGTAAACAATACCGAGTGAGTGGAGATATGACAGCGCGAGTCCAATTTCCGCAATGTACAAACGGGCATCGTTTAGAGGAATTGTTCCTACTTTATCCATGTGATAGAAAAGTTCTCCTCCAGCAGCGTACTCTAAGCCCAAGTAGAACTTCGCCGGCGTCTGGAACGCAAAGCAGAGGTTGACTAAGAAAGGATAATGTGCCCTCATCATGATATTACGTTCGGCCAAAACGGAGTTTGCCTTTCCTGGCTCGTTAATTCGCGACTTATGAATTGACTTGATCGCATAGAGCTCTCCAGAGTCAAGTTTCTGGACGAGCATAACTTTGCCGTAGAAACCTCTTCCAATAACTGAAATAATGCGGAAATTATCCATTGTCAGATGCTGCATTGGAAGCTTGATTTGGTTGATTGCGGCGACCCAGCGAGCGACTTCCTCTGGCGAAGAGGCGGTGAATAAAAGGGGATCGGCACCTGTCGAAGGGATAACTTGAAATCTAGGCGTGGAAGCGCCAGTGATGACTTCGGCCGTGGTGTCTGGTCCTAAATCGATGACTTGTTCGACGTGTGTTTGTTCTTCATCTTTTGATATAACGATTTTCTTTTCGTTGAGAGTAACAAACCGCTTGTGCCACAGTCCCTGGTTCGTTCCCTTTTTCTTGAGCCAACTTTTAAGGCCGTATAAGTCCGGAGAATCGAAAGAGCTCATTTGCAGAAAAAATTGCCGAAATATTTTCTGACATGTAAAATTTCGGTGTGTATATGACGAAGTGCTCTCTCACTAGAAATATCATTCGGTTTCCAAGCAAAATATATTTGACATGTAAAATGTAAGATGATAATTTAACGAACTTGATTTGCATCAATTTTGTATGCAAATCAATATTTATCATGTTTTTCATTTCAAATATTGTCATGTAAATGTATCGTTATGACAAAAATTAAATGTGGGTCTACTATGACCAATCTTCCTCTATCGTCATTAAGATTTTTGTTTGAATATGAAAGTGATGAAATAAATAGTCATGGAAAATTATTTCGTTTCCAAATGATGGCCCATCAGTTGACGAGTGATTCCCCTAACTATCAATCAATGTTGGAAATTATATAATCAAAAAATACTCGAGATGATTGTAAATTTTCAGGAGATATAATGAAATGAATTTGACAAATATATTAAATGCAATATTAAAGAGCATTAGATATTGCATTTACTGTATAATCATTTGAAAGCATGTTGTGAGAATAACATCAAAATTATTTAATCATAAAATGAACATCGCTGTTTTTGAATTTACTACTTCTCTTTCTTTTTATGGTCTTTATAGTTTTATTAAGCTTCGATTATTTGATTAATTATTCATAAACAAAGTTGCAATTTTGTGATGATTTCATGTGGATTTTTTGACATGTAAATGTCAGATTATTTTGAATGGTTTACATCTCACAATGATCAAATAGAAAATGACCTTGAATTTTTTTTCTCGTTTATTCTTTTGAGTTTTGCGATTTTTAACGAGTGACCCCCCTATAGATCAGATAAAACATTTATGTGCCTTTCTAAGGTTCTGTTTACAGTGGTATCAATAATATCTCTGCAAACAAAGACCAAGCCGCTAATCCAATATGATTTCGCTTAAACAAACACTATCTTGTATTAGAAGATGATGGAAGCTCTTATCTTATCTATTGTAGGTATAACTACATGTTAATAATATAGATGTAGCCTATATTAAATCGCAGAATTTATAAATATATTAACAAAATCAATTATAATTAATACATTCATAAACAGTGTGATTATAGATTATTATTTTAAGAATATGAGACT
>JALKBU010000730.1:0-26539 GCA_023091735.1 Trichomonas tenax | reverse complement strand
TTATGGTCTTCATACTCAGCGTGGAGTTTCAATCTATAAATGTCAGTATTGTTTAGACTACAAAGATATTTATAACACTTTTTATAAAAGTGACAATTTGCCCGCGCAAAAAGTGACAGTTTATTCATGAAAAGTGACTTTAAGGTTCTATGCCACTTTTTGATGTTCACTTTTGTCCTAGACTCCAAATCAGAGCCTTTTAATATCTTTTTGATATTATATAAGCATGAATTGATATATTCTTGTGTATTATGTGAAGAATACACTGTTTAATGTACTCTATACGCTTGAAAATTTCAAATGATAAATATCTAACACCGAAAATGTATATAAGCAACTATATCTCAAACCAACTTGTCCAATTATGTATGTAACTGGATAAATTGGATCAAAATAAGATGTTTCTGTTAAAATAAGGTAGAATTGCGCATTTCTGTTATTTTTGAGAGAATTTAAAGCTTACAGTATCTCTGTTAATACACATTCATGTGGTAATCAACAAAATGCTGTAAAGTAGCTTAGAAAGCCTAATATATGATCCAAAAGAACGAATATCATTGAAAATGACGTGTTTCTTGCTCATTTCATCGATGTTGGTTGACCATAAAGGTCACAGATGCATCACACTCATTCTAACTGACCGATTACTCGATCGGTCTTGACGATTGAACGCGTTGGCAGTAAAATAATTGAAAAGGAACAATTTACTGCCAATTAACAATTAGCTCTGGAGACGATACAGCTCAACTGTGTTGAATGCATACTTCATATTTTTCATCAAATGAAGCGATTTCAGCATTTGATATTGACAAAAACTAAATATTGGTCAAAAGTCTGGCAGCGTGCGATATTTAAAACATCCACATGATGCTTGAATTGCACGTGAAAGAATTCTTGGACCAAATTTCATGGCAGTGGAAGTGGCAGTATAAAAGTCTTCAAAATTGTGATTATTGAGATACCCTATGCATATTACCTTCTTGTTCTAATTTTGTTATAAAATGAAATTTAGAAGAAGAAATCAAATATGTTGAAAACAATGAATGGAAATCGATGTTTTTTATATTTGAAAAAGAGTCTGTGATAAAAGTTTAAATAGAATTATTCATTGAAATCGCTAGAAAATTGTTTTTTAGGTCATTTTCACCCTAAACATTATTTTTTTTCGATATTTAACTAAAAACGCCTATGTAAAACTTATACTACCATGTTGGCAGTAAAGGAAGAAAGTAAAAACACTATTTTGACAAAGTGCGGCATGCTTAAAATGAAAGTTATTTGGTTAATCTGATCTCAAAAATAATTATTTCCTTATCCGCCGCAGGCATCTTCCAAATAATTCTCTTCTTTGGACATCTGTTTCCATATTTTCGCGATTTCTGCTGATGATCTCATCATGAATCCGAAATGACCTGTAATTATAATTATAGGACATGAACACAAAATCTGTCATGTAAATATAGTTTATCTGGCAGAAATTTTAGAGTTAAATTTTCATGATTATATAGACATATTTACTATCTCCTCGAGTATATCTATACATACCTCGATTCTTTTTGAAATTATATAAATTGATTATGGCAAATGATAGCAAAATCTCGATTTGCTCTATGTATAAATGGTTACTAGGCCATATCTAGAACGTAGGGAACCTAAAAATGCCAATACTATGGCAATTTTTCATTGTGGCAATATTTTTGATTAGAAAGCTGATGGAATATTGTTGCCAACAGCTCCCTTTCTGCATGCTAACCTGTACGACTCTGTATATTTGACTCCTGTTTTCTTCTTTCTGTATGATTCAGTCATTTTATAAGCCATACATTTAATTATTTTGCCGTTCATATCTATGTCTGTAATAAATCTAAAATATTGCTCCGGATATCCCTCGTATGCATCAAGATTTGGAATATCATTTTTATGAACTTTCCAAACGAGTCCATTTAGATCATGTTCTGCTGTATAATCGATGTCTGCGTATTTGGCTTCAACAACTTTGTAATTTTTCATGATTCCAGGTTCAATCTTTATCGAAGGACATCTGACCGCCATTTGTTCCAAATTCATATTGGAACCGTAAGCATAGTAATAATAGAACTCATTGTCGACGGTTGATTTCTCGAGATCAAAATCATAGTTTTCGCGCAACATTTGATCTCAAAAAATGATTTTAAAAGTCGCTAATTTTGCGATATTTAGCTGTTTTACTTTATAAAACGCTTAAAATTTAAATATAATCAAAACAACCAATTTGTGAATCAGCATTTTTTGATTTTATCATAGATAGCTTTGGATCATTGTAAAACATCTAACTTTCAAGTTTTAGGAAATCAGTGATTTTTTACAAAAATCAAAATTGCCCTAATCCAAAAATAATGATGCATCAATGCTTCAATTGCATCCTTCTATCAAATTCTTCATCATTTGTAAGACCACTAGCTGTGATCTCATATTCCATGATTGAATATCATTGCGAAAAAATAACTTTTATAATTGTGAATTTGTTATTTTTTTGTTTTTATTCGAAAACAATGTCAAATAATGGGTTTATGATATTTTAATAATGGAAAAGAGATGAATTTATATAAAGAATAGGAATATCGAAGAAAAGCAAGACAATAGTTTAACGTACGATAATAAATTTTTCTGAAGATAACCGTTTAATAAAAAATGACACTTTTGTCTTTTTGACGATAAAAACTGAGCATTATATTTATTTTTCAAGTTTTCTTTGATATTTGATGGCTTCCAATGATTTACCTAATCACTGGGACTTTCTGAATGACGCCGACAAACAGACATACGACAGAATTCGCGCTGCTTTGACTGCTCCTTCGAATAAAAATAAGAAAAACAAGAGGGCCGACGAATTTCGAGACATTCTTGAGGCCATATATTTATTCGAAAATCACGATGAAGTAGACAAATGGAAACGATGCTTAGTGTGTGGCGTATATAAATTCGAAGGCGGAATCGCTGTAAATATTTCTGCCCTTAAACGTCTCGTTTTCAAATGCAAGTCATCGATCAACGGATCACTCAAAGCGATCGGATATCCAACAGTTACCTACAAATCTTCACAATGTGAAGAATTATTGAAAGGAATCCCATACCTCAAAGGAAACACTGTCGAGCTCCGCCAGTGGACCGTCAGATTCCAGGATCCACAGGCATCAAAGGAAGAGCTTGAAAACGAGAACACACAATATATCACTCCTCCATCAGCAGACATGGAAATGTTGGCAGCTTCCCGTTCTGATGTACCTGTTGCCAACAAGAGTGGAACAGAAACTGAACAATTATTTGACATTTTCGCAACATCCAACTCTTTCAACTGGTTTTCGAAGAACAGTTCAGATGATGGTGGCGACTTCTTTGACATGTTTAATTAATTATTTTATTTTGTTTGATTTATTGGAATGTAAAATATTATGTAAGCATATGATTCTTCAGCAATTACATTTTTACCGCGAAACATTCGATCCACTGATGGTATTCCGCTCCATTTCGATGTTCTATTATCGCAAATTTAATAATTGCTATTTTTATCAAAATTTCGTTGCATTCACGTTAGACTTCTCGAACGCTCGTCGATATCAACGACCAAACATAAATAGTTTGTAAACCAATTTTTTGACATGCCAAAATAAATTCAATTTTTTTGCCATGTAAACTATAATAACATCAATCAACAAAATCTTTTAGCAATCATTTCTATTCTTTACATTCACAATGCAAACATTTACCTCATTTTTGGCAACATACATTCCATTATTCTGTTCAAATTATGCAATTATTCTTGAAAACGAAAATATATCTTTTTCACCTAAAAGGATTTATTAAACAGAATCTCATCGTTATCTTTATAGTACGATAGTGGAATCCAAATCAAATGTGTTGAATAATATTATTGGTAAAAATAGTTCAATGCTAAATCGAAGTCCATGAATAATCACTCTCTGTGATGTGTTATTTTGCATCAATATTTAAATTGCCAAACTGCATGTATTTTCAATGACAATTAATAGCATTATTCTTATATATTTCATAAATCAAAGCAAATTTCATTTCAAAAAATGAGATAGATCAATGGCATATGAATAATACAATTCTAAAGAACAATTAAACATCATTTCCAAAACAATCTGTTTCAAATATATTTCTTTCTAGAGATATTCTTAAAATATTTTGATTTAAAAATGTCATGTAAAATCATGTTTACTTGTCAAAAGATCAAATTGTCAAAATTTAGTGAGCCTAATTTGAATTATGAAAAAATATACGAAAATAATAAAAAATTTGTCAAAGTTTATTTTACATCTACACAATTTTTGGCGGGGGAAAATCACAGAAAACGTGATCGTCAACAATATAGCAATGGAAGACATCAAACCTTCAGCGGATATGATGATGCTTAACTCGATTTTAGACAACGACAACATGAAAGACCTTTGGAACGCCGAAATTTTGGATCCTATCACCTTAGGATTCATTCCTTCAATATTCAAAGGAAAACCTCAGTCATTAATGATGCTACGTGATTCATACTTCAGCAAAAAGAATAACGTCAATCGAAGATTTGAGCATAAATTATGGAATGCTTTAAGAATAACGAAAACATTTCACAATTATGTGCCAGTGGTAGGCGTACAATGGGTTAGCAAGGATATAATTAAAGTCTACAAACGATCTTTCGCTTATTTACTAAATATAACAACAATAGATGGTGGACTTTTCCATAAACAAGGAAACTTCACTAGACACGGCTTCGTCGAAGTCTATGAAGGAGAGGCGAAAGCTTTGCTCCCAGAATCAGTCCGCTCAGATGTCGATTTTCGTGATGTCCATCTTTTGAGACATAAAGACGGCTATTTCACCGATGATTCTACAGAAGAAACGATCAACAACTGCAAATGGGAGAATCCTTCGGGTGTTTCTCGCATCGCTGTTTTGAATGTTCAACCAGCACAAAATGTTCCAGAAAATTAAATGTTTTTGCAATGATTTTTAAAGATTTTATTTATAATCTTCTGTCTGCATACCTGTTTTCATTCTATTTACTTTCAGTTTATCAAATATATTGAATTTAATATGTATTCTTTTTATAGCTTTGAGTGGAAGATTTATAAAGTCATGAGGAAAGCCTTTATGTATTGGATACATAAAAATAGATTTTATTGAAAGATTCGTTCAAATACATAAACATTCAAAATAATATAACAAATATTCGCACAACATTCAATTCATTGAATTCGTAGTAGTGTTTCATACCGTTTGCTGCCTCATTTCCGGCATTTTCGTGAATGCCATATTTTCTATCACAAGCCAAGTTTGTTTCTTCATTTGTAATGCGGCCTGGTTCGCTTCTTCGTTGTTCTTAACGCTCTGGTTGAACTGTGCCGACTCTTCTTGACTGACAGAGTCCATACAGATTCTAATAACGGATACAGCGAGGTTTTTGATGGCTGCATTCCAGTGCTGCATTCCTGTTGCGTAAAGACGTGGACATATGATAGGAAGAATCTCGTTGGAGTACTTGATAGAGAGTTCAACAAATCTATCGTTTCTCCAAAGAATCATCGCTGCTTCACTCACTCTAAATGCGTTAGACTGTACGAGCTCTCCAATTTTGTCGAATAGTTGTGTTCTAATCTCGTCAAACTGTTCATCACTGATAACTTCCAGAATATGGTCGAGTTGTTCGATAAACATGACTTCTTTGACGGTGGACGACTTAGGCCAGTAAGTGAGCAATCCCTTGAAGAAATCAACCATCAGAGACGCGTCTTTCTGAACATATTGGCCAATGCAGATCGCCAAGTTATCAGCGAATGAGTGGTAGTAATCTGAACCGTGCAGGGGGAGAAGGATCGAGTGGAAGAACCTAAGATGCTCCTGCTTCAGCGGTACTGAATATCCGTTGATAATAGACATGAAAATCTCGAGAATTTCGTTAACACCACAGAAGAATTTCTCCTCAAATAAGAAGGTGAACAAAACATTCTGCATTTCTGCCCTTATAGCTGGACGATGCGTGTTAAATCTTAGATATAACCTGTGTACGAGCAATTTGAGGACAGTTCTTTCACGGATATCGGGTGTGTTGAACAGCGCAATGAGTCTGTGAAGAAATGTCGGGGTAATATTGTCGATAAAAGTTTTTGGATCCATTTTTGGATTTTCAAGGAAAGATTGGAAGCATTTGTACACGAGTTCTAAGTGCGGCCATGACGCTTCCTTGATCGTATCTGTGATATCATCGCCTATCATTGGAACACGAGCGAGATCAGGAATTGGTGGCTCATAGCGAATAATATTCGATTTTAGCATCATAAAGAACTCCGTTAGCGTGTCTTTATCAACAACTTTGATGAAATCCGGTGTAGAAACTTGGTGAATGATAGAATTTAAGAATTTTGTTTTCATGTTGATATTCTTGATGTCTGTAAGCTGGTTGCTGAAGTTACACTTAACCTTGCACTGAAGTAAGTATTTTCTAAGCAAATTATTAAATTCTGTTGGTTCGACGGACTCAAGCTCAGGAAGCTCCTCAATTTGTCCATAGTCGCCGACAGAGTACGTACTGGATATGTATCTATCGTACTTGATGTTTGCCTGTCCTTCGGAGTGCGGTGTAACGAGATTTTGTCGTTTTTTGAGCACTTGGTTCAGCTTAAGGAGGCTCGGAACAGCAGCGCGTGGATTGGCGGACTGTGCTACCTTCGTTCCCATCTTCTGAGTGATCACAGAACGCCTCACAACAGTTCTCGGAGGCATTTTTGCTTTTTTATTGTGAAAAAGATTTTGTGCATACAAAAAAGAACGTTATTTTATTTTTGTTTTGTTTTTACTGTGTTTTCGTCTTATTTTGGGCTGTGGACATTGAATTTGAAAATTTGGGAAACTTTTTCTCAACAATACACTTTAATTATCGATATTGACTAGTTTTGGGCATATATTTATGCTCTACTTCTTGCAATGAATAACGTTATCAAGTTATTTTTGGCTATTTTTGAGTTTTTCAACTTATTATCAAATTCTTGGAGTTAAAAACTTGAATATGAGCCATCTTCACTTATAGATCATAAAAAACTCATTGACCACATATCATTTAGATCATTGCTTATCTCTAAATTATGATATTAAGTGATAGAAAATTCAAAGGTGTTCTCACTAAAAATTTTTCAAAAAAAATGGGCTCTGGAGAAGAAAAGTGCGTATTATCTATATAAATACACCGATGAGCCTCAATGAAGCAGATACATTTAAACAAAGTACAACAAGTGTAACTATTGTGTATGGTTATAGTAACTGATAATAAAAACTTCATCAAGATAATTTCAAAATAATTTATTTTTGGAGTTATCAACTTTCATTAGTAAAATATGTACATATAGGGAGAGAAATGTAACATGATGAGCCCAATTGGATTTATTGGTGTAATTATAGTGTCGAACATAACATAACTTTTCGAGATATAACATTTTGCATAATTTGCAATTTTTGAATGATAAAAATATAATAGCAACGATATGCAGTTGATGATGAATGCTACAATGAATGTTTAAACAGAATAACTTGACTTGAAAGGTGTGATGGCGTTGTTATCTCTTGGTTGATGTAATTTTGAGCATTTTTGTTATGAAAGGACAGTTCCATATAATGGATGCCTTCTAGATCTGAAACTCATCATGGTCAACTAGTATATAACGTATACCTCAATATGTGTCAAAAAACAATTTAGAGTTGTTTTGTTTGTAGTTGTGTTCTATATATGATTTTATATCTAATTTATAGTTAACATATCAAAAAAGTCAAAATTGAATTTGAGCTTTTGGAAAAATAAAACATTTATCATAAATTTCAAGATATTTCGAATGTGTGATAGTGAGCGATGATAGTGGTGGGAAAATCCACGAATGTTCAAGCCAAGGCTGGTGATCAAATACCTGTAATATTTGTGAGGAACCCAACATCAAAAATAGCTCAATTGCTAAGTTTTGAAACAACATATGAATCGCATGCCATGGTTTGACTGAGCTGATGAGACAAAAGAGTGAGAACACCTTTGAAAATTCAATATTGTGATTAATGATCGCTTTATGTTGAAATATATATTTTCTATGGTCAGGGTATGAATTCCCTTTGAACAAAATGGTTAATTTCAACGTTATTTTTCGAATTTTTGAATATCGACTTTGAGAGTTGTCTTTCCGTCTAGAGACACAAGACAAATGTCGGTATTATATAAATAATGTGCGATGATACAATAGGCGTGTTTATGTCAAAACACGATTTTTCTTTAGAAAAAGTTATGGGTTTTATAGGAATATGATTTGGTATCGTAATGCATCATTTCCGGACATTTCAGGGTTACGAGATCACTGTGCTCGGCCAATTAATGGAAAATTCGCGATATTTTGTTGAAAGATATTGTAAAAATTTCAGTGCACTTATTCATCATTTTATGTTTTACAGGCAAAAACAACAACATTTTGTTTCTTGTTTGTAATTGAAAACAAAGTGATCAAACAAAGTAAATTCGTGAACTCTGATTCATGGATTCGTTTCAACCCCTTATAACAGCTGTAATTTAGTGATATCACGAAAAATATTGATCGCATAACTTTATAAAGTCATTATGACTCGAATAACACTGCAAAAATGATTTTTTAGATATTTTTATATCGATCTGTAATAACCATAAAGCTTAATTCAAGATTTGATAATCCAAATGAAATTGAACTTCATACATCATTAATCATATGATGCATGCTTATTTTAATGATTCCCCATAGCTATATTTGCAAAAATTAAATCATATTTTAATAATTTCTTTAACAAGCTATAATATCCAGAAGCATAATAGCTATTTATCATATTGCCATAAGTGAAATATGTTATTTTGCTATATTTTGCACCATTATATAGTATAGATCTTCTCATAATGGTTAGTTAATATTAAAAACCGTTTTATGACAATTGGCTGCTAAGATTTAGGATATTTTGATAATTATATATTTTTAATACATTTTAATTTGAATAAAATGCCAAGATATCATAGCAATGGGTTATATTGGTGTAGTGAAAGATATTTGCCAATTAGAGTATAGCCACATTTTAAGTCTAACTGTCGAAAACAAAAGTTAAAATTTTATGACGATTATTTTTCATTTAAATGGATGAAGAAGAAGATTTACAGTAAAAAAAGAGAGTTAGTGATCAGAGTATGCATGAATAGGGTCTTTCGGATCTAGTTGATGAACATGTCCCATCGGTTGACATAGTTGTGCTTGAAAATTACGAAATTTTGATCGAATAATTAAGCAAAGATAGCGAAGAAGACATTTTGAATGCTTTGAAGGGCCTTCGCAAATTAGTGAAATACGAATCTCTGGTGTTTCATGTCGAAATACTTGCAAAATTTATCGATTTATTATCAATTCGCAATGATGATCTTCATAATGAATTTGTTTACGTTTTGATCGAAATAGTTCAGCAGAAAAATAATTTAATTTCATATTTAAAGGATAATTGATTAATGAATATATTGATGATCAGTTTCCAAGCTTTTGTGCCACAAAAATCATATACCGCACGTTCAAGAAATGAACGAATTGAAGTTTTACATATTAGATAATTTACTTACTCGATTTATTGAAATTCTACAAAATATTGATGATGAATTGCATTTTATATATCTCGCTGAAATATGCTCTTCATTGCTATCAACGAAGATTACAAAAGATGTTTCTATTTCTCTCGACAATGTGATTATGCTTGTGAAGATATTCGTGCATTGGTTAAATTTGCAGAGGTGTTTTTCTTTTTTCTCATTGATTCAAATCATCAATTTATTCAATATTTCTGTCAAAAGGATTTAATTGCTCACTATCCATATGGCGACTCTGAGTATGTTGAAAATGCTCTATTGATGTGCTCAACAATCGTGAGATTTGATGAACAGCACGTAAAATATCTTGAATCGCTTCACACAATTTAATATTGTAATCTTCTCGGGATGAATTGACGTGTGTTTGTAGAAGAGTTCAAACTCAAGTAGGATGACGACCACTTCGTGTATAAGCAGCAGTATCACTGGATAATTGATTTTCTATTTTGCTTAAACATTGTCTTTTCTCATTGATTTTAGTAAATATCCAGAAGAACGTTTGACTGTTCATTATATGAAAGATTCTTTTGTTATATATTTTTCTGCTTTTTTTACTTATCATGCCGTACTTTCTATTCTGTGATTGGATCTTCGTATTTTTACTTCAATCTTCCAATAAAGTTTATGTTTGAAGATGATATATTGCAATGATCACATCAGTCATAATTAATCACAGTCAAGAGTTTTAAGTGGAATCAATGCTTTCGCAGTCAGAGGAATTCTTATATTTATTAATGAACTTAATCGTTCAGTCACATTAATTACAATAGTTGTTTGATTTTTGACTGCTTTCTCGTGTCGACACGATTTCTTGTCAATAAAGTCATTCAGCGAGATTACGAATAACACAATCATTGTTATTATCAGTTTTGTTTACATTTTGAAATTTTACAGCCCATTATTCCAGTCTTTCATTTTTTAGGATTTTTCGCGATTGGACTGTTAAACTTTATAGAAATCATCGCAGAACAGAAATATCACAAAGAGACTATTTTCTTCATCTTTGTCAAATTATTGGTTAATGTTATCAATTGTGAAGTTGATTATCCATTTGCAAACACGATTCAAGTCCAAATTTGTGAGGTTATCTTCTCATTTGCTTCAGTGATTTGTTCCAGAGTCACAATCATCATTCCATTCTATATCATTCCTCTCATTCTTTATTTGTATCGGTTCTCACTTCGAAAGTATTTAACATAATCATTTTCATTGTAAAATAAAATTTAAAAATAATCGCTGATTTCACTTTTTAAGGGTTCAATTCCCAAATGAATGGAGAAAAATTTCAACATTAACATTTCTTCTTCATTTCATTGATGAATTATTATGTTTTATGTCTAAGAAGTATATCTTGTTTGTATGAGTTTCTATGTTGCTTTTTGTTTTTTGATAAAATTCGTAATTTTGTTTCATGGAATAATATCCAAATGTAATGCGTTGATCGATTTGAGAATTCACGAATCAGATGGTCTTTGGGAATATTTCTATAACGAAAACACAGGTTTTTCAACTTTCTCAAAGAACTCTCCTCTCACATCTGTCCGTGGATCATATTACGTCTTAGATGTTGTTTTCACATCCCACAATACACAATGCATCTATTTGAGCTCTGATCCAACAAACAAACTTTTAGTTAGTTCCACATCATTCTCCAAACTTCGTGGAAGTGTTGAAGGCCTTGCAATTTACCAAACATCAGGTGAATGCATCCAATACCGTGTTTGTGACATTAATCCAGAAACAACATACAGAGGATCTCATTCATGGGTTGTTATTCAACCAACAGACAAAGTTTCTAAAAATTACTTTTATGAGTCAACAATTTCATCTGCAAAAGCTGATTGGTGTGCATTTTTTCAATGTTATGGTGATAATCGAATCAATCAAATCAATGTTTCTAATTCAGTTGCAAATTATAATGCTGCATGGAATACAATTGGTGCAATAATCAGTTCATGCACATTTTACAACAACACCGCAAATCAAGGAAGAGTTATTTATTTAGGCCCAATTGACTCCGAAATGACATTATGCAACATTTTATCGAACATAGATAAAGCTCTTGATACTGCTTTAAATGGATTAATAGTTATTTTCAGTGGAAATATAAAAATTAAAAAATCAATATTTGAGAAAAACCATGTGAAGTATTTATTTTTTTATAATAATTATAATTCTGATCCAGGATTTCTGACTGTTTATGAATGTTATTTCAGTGGAAATATTGGAACATCATCAAATACAATCAACATCACAATCGATGCAACGAACGAATTTGTCAACATCATTCATCATCTATCAACATATCAATGCCAAGCAGTTCATGTCATCCCATTCATTTTCAACAACGTGAAATGCAAAACGAAACAATGCTGTATTAATGGCGGAAATCACTTTCGTTTCGCTCTCGAAATACTTTTATTTGTGGGATCTGATTGATTTTATTTTAGTTCAACTTTATGTGTGGTAGTTATCTGCTCCATTTTGCCTTCTAAATGATTTTATTTTATTAAAAGTTTCTTTTTTAATTAAATAATGTTTATTTGATATAAATATTTGATAATCCAAACTATTTTCAAAAGAATTTTATTATATTTTTGGATCAATCACAAATAGGCAAAAGAATGGTTTTTCTATATGGATCTGACACTGGAACAAACCCTAAGTTTCAGTGGTAGGGATTGTGGGATTTAGAGAAAATTTGATTTTTTAGTAAAATTAGCAGTTTTTGTAAGTTTACGGGCGCGATAGTGTCCCAAAAAATGTTGAAAAAATGCTATTATAGGATCATATAATTATTTTCTATTCCGAAACGAATAATTTTGAATTGAAAATAATCATATTTCCTATAATTTCAATTTGTGGCAGATAAAATGATAATTTTAAAGATCTAAATAATGGAATCTTCATTATTATAGACATTGTTCATAATTCATTCATTTATTTCAAACATAATTTTTCGAAAGATATGGCTGTCATAATTTCATGAAGGGGGAGGAGAAAAAAGAAAAAAAAAAAAATGGACATATTTTGTATTGCGCGATTTTGTTGGATTGGTCACAGGCCGAAGGCCTGATGCGTCGCGCCATATGTCCAAAATATTGTTGATTCTCTCCAAATGAAAATCAAGAAATTTCTCTTTTACTGCAACAAATTAATTGGAGAAGGAACCGGTGTTTGTTTTGGAGTTGCTTCTGGTGGGATTTCCTGACAAACGTTTGTGCACTTAACTTTAACTCCATCAAATGTTTCTCCTTTGTATTGATCAGAAACTTGGACTTCAACTGGAGGTTGATGGTCCCTAAGAGCATTTACATTAACAGTTTCACTACCACAATATATTATATCCCTAAGTGACTTAGTTTCTAAAAATTGATCATCATAGGTCACATTTATATTGCCCATAAACTTTATCATTTTGAGATTGATACAGTTATGAAATGTACTTAGGGAAACTTGTGCCGATTTTGATCCAAAAACAACTATTTCAAGATTTGTATCATTAACAAAACAACCCATCTTAAAAACAATATCTGTTTCTGGTAATTCAATATATTTCAGACTGATGCAATTGCAAAATGCATATTGACCGATTAACTCTACTTCAGGTCCAAATGTGATTTCATCCAGTTTAGAACATGATCTAAAGCAATCATTATCAATGGTTTTAAGATGCTGTGGGAGTCTAATAGATGTTAGAGGATTCAAAGTGAAGCATGATTGGCCAAGTTGTATAATATTATTCAGGAGTTCGATTGTAGATATATTGCAGCCTTCGAATGCAGATTCTTCTATCAATCCTGTGTCTTGTGATAATTTGACGTTATATTGATTATTATTGCTTGATAAAGCTTTAATTTTTTAATTCCTAAGCATTGAATACTGGACTTGAATGTTTTATTATTCTTTTTCACACAACATCTAAAGTGAAGAATTTTTGACTGCAATGAGTAAGCAAAAAGATTTCAAAATAAACGTCGATTCGAGTAATGTGAAGATAAAAAACAAAATTCAGAGGGGTAAAGGGAGAATTATATACTATTTCATCTCTTTTATGAATGCTGTTGATTAATTGAATAGATATACGGTCCAAAATTTCAAAGCTGATGAAATAATCGCTCGAAATTATTCCAGATGATGTTATTCATGCGACCAAATTTATCTTTATATTATCGATGTTGGTGTTAATGATAATAAATTGACCTCACTTTCGATCACAGCTAAATGTTGCGCATTCGACCGTATTTTCTCGAATGGTGCAGTATTCGATTTTAAGCATTTTAGCAATCACATAGAAAATTCCATCTATTGATGGTTTTTGACTATTTTTTATAATATTGCAATATTTATAATAATAATCGGAATATCTATGACCTAAACATATAGAATCTCTTACACTGTTGGATTCAAATGTCGAAGAAACTTATTTTTCCTTCGATTTTTGCACTTATGAAATACAGTCTAGAATAATAATATCCTAAATTTTTAGAAACATTTGAGGTAAGAAAGCTAATATTTCCATACCTTAATTCATTATTTCCAATACCATAATATGTGTAACTAAAGCTAACGGAACAATCAATAATAATGTTTAATTTTTCACTTTTTGGAACTAATCTTGAATTTGAGAATATTCCAGATCCTCCTTGAATTGTAGGTTTTGAAGCGCAAAACATTGGCTGGACGATGAGGCCATCACATTCAAAGTAGATTGCCCCTCCACTTTCATCACGTGAACAACTTTCGAAAAAACATAATAAATTCGTGTAATATTGACAACACCAACTTTGTCATTTTGAAAGTGCTTTTCAAAATGTAATAAAAATTTCCTTCGTTTTCAAATGAGCAGTTGTTTATCTGTCTATAACAAGTTTTGCTAGGGCTCTCATGGCCAAAATCCCAATCGTGGAGAGGAGCAACGTCTTCGTGTTTTTGAAATATTCTCTCAAATTGTTTCGCCACAAATCTTAAGGGATGTTATTCTGAAGTTTACATTTTGGACTTTGGAAGGGGTTTTCCCTCTTAATGAAGGGAGAAAAAAATTCCAATGTAGTTATATTCGAATACATTCATGAAGTAGTTATTACTATATAAATATTTCGCGTAAATTCAAAAAATTAAATTATAATTATAATCATTATCTGAAAAATCAGACCAACAGTAATTGAAAATCATGTTCTTATTCACAAAGTTCAATTTTTCCCCAAAATCGATACTGGGAAGAAGGAGAATAATCTTTGTATGTCAATTCAAGTATTCTAATAGTAACGAGAAAAGATTTATCAGCGTTTTTTATGTAGAATTTAAGCAATTTTTAACTATCATCTTCTGATTTGTTTCATCTGTAGACGTAACATGCAACTTTGTGGATGAATAACTAACCAATTGAAATTCTTTGATAGAACTCGACAATTTATTATGCAAAATACTTCATTTGCTTTTGCTTGATATTTAATTTCTGCAAGAGCTTTATTTTTTGTAGTTTTGTTCTGTGCTAGTCTATGCTTCATGATGAGTTAATTTTCTTTGTTTTTTTAACTTTGGAGTGAGGCTTCTTGCATTGACTCGTATATAGCATGAGTGAGGTATTCGTGGCAGTTGTTGAACTTTTACTGAGCTTTGTGAAAAGTGACAATGAATAGGAGAAACCAGGGATTCGAAAATATGACGCATAAAGTTTTGTAGAAACGCCAAAGCAAAAATATGATCTGGTCGCACGATAGTGTGGATTTAATTGATATACATCAATATCCACATCATTTGACTCAAATGTGATGGATGTAATATCACGACTGAAAATCCCTTTAATTTTTTTTTACAGATGATGGAATTATTAGCGATGTTGTTGGACAATTACCAAATTAATTGTAACCAATTTCTATTAGAGAATTTGGTAATGCTAAGTTATTGATATTAAAACAATTTGCAAATGCGTGGTCGCCAATTATTTCCAGATTTTCTGGCAATGATGTAAAAAATAATTTTTCGGAGCCAAAAAATGCATATTCTTCAACAATCCTGAGTTCATTGGGTAAATTCAAGTTTTTTAATGGCCTGCAGTATGAAAAAGCACGGCTTCCAATTAATATTATAGAATTAGGAAGAGTAATATCAGTAAGACTATAACAAAGTAAAAATGCATAGCTTCCAATTTCAGTGACACCTTCTGGAACAACAATTGATGTTCTGCTCCATCCAGAATATGCACCAGGAATGATTTTAGTTTGAGTTGATGGATAATTAATGTTTTGAACATTTTCAAAACTTCCGATTCCAAAAGATTAAACCTTCAAGAATATCGATTTTTTGCAATAGCCGACATTCAGTAAATATAGCATTGCCGAAAGAAATATTTGCACGAATATCAACAGATGAAAGCAATGCACAATTTTTGAAAGAAGCAAGCCGCTAGGGCTCGACCTAAATCTCCATTAAAGCATGATTGCATTCAAAAAAGCGCTAGCTTAAAAATCGATAAATTGGATCTCAAAAGTTACAGAAATTTAGGAGCAGAGAAGAAGCGTACCAACAGTGCTCATTCCTGTGATAAACAGACCGTAATTACAGAAACTTCCTACACATCGTTTTGGAGATTCGTTTTGTATCTTTTTAATTTCTTATTGTTTTTCAAAACAAATGATATAATATGATATGCTAAGCTATATCAAATATTTTCCAATTATTGAGATTTAAATCATTTTTCTTAATTTCGAGATTTCATCCAATATCATTCAAAATTTCAATCAATTTGTTATACTGACATAGGTGAATGCATATGCAAGAATTCCGTAGATAATGGTATTGAATACGGCCTGTCATTCCCTGAAGTCCGTGATGGCTACAAATGTTATACTTTCTGATGAAGATGAAGCTATTCAAACATTATTGATTGTTTGCTGGTGGAGTCTATCCACAAATCAATCGAAACTTGGGAAATTAAAAGATAATTTTTTTCAAAATGAGAGTTTTCTAAATGATAATCATGCATACACACATATTCCCACACGACATGAGCTTCAGCTACATGGTTAAAGAATAAATAACTGAATAATGCAGAAAAAGAACAAAACATTTTATGCTTTTAAATTATTTTCTTCATGTCATAAAATTCGGTGTGCAAATAATGTTTTATTAATTACAAAGATCCCTCCATTATTTAGTTTTGCTGAATATCTTTTTGAATCCGCAAAAAATGATATTTTGATTTTTCAAGAAAAATTTATAGCAAAAAGAAAAGTAAACTAAGCAAAAAAGATTTATACCATTTCTCCATAACGATGAATACGTTTATTTCGTCACAGCAAGTATACATCCTCCATTGGGCACTGAGTGTATGGTATGAATTTGTGTTCATAAAATACAATGGAAATAATTTGATGTACCTTAATAGGATATACATTTTATTGCTACAAGGGTCCTGCATACACAATTCAATATGGATCATAGTTCTATTAAAGCATATTAAGCATTTGCAATTGATTAAAAGATATTTTTGACACATAAAATATTTTTTTGACATACAATATGTCAAATGATGTAAATAACATTTTGACATGTAAGGTGTCAAATATTTTTTAAAACGTATTTAAAATAATGGAGGAAGGGAAAATCGGTGCTAATCACCTTATTATTGCTGGAATCCTCACAAATCTTGATTACGCACGCGCCGACTTCCTCGCTATGCACTTGGAGCAGTGCATGTGCTTCCACATCGAAAGACACGGAAAATTACCGGAACAATGGGCTGAATATTACGAAAAAGTCCTCGTTCCGCTCGAAATTACATCAGACGCAATAAAAGAAGGCCAAGTGGTCATTTATTCCCGCGAAGGAAGGCCAATTGGCGATTATTCTCAGTTTGAAAAATTAATGAAACTGAAATACAACGTTTCTGTCACATGCACAGACGAATGGCTCGAAGAGCTCCGTGAAATGCACGAAAGAGCAGCAAAACTCGCAATTGCTGACAGTGAAGCAAATTCTTTCAACGAGAAAGTCGATGCTTTCCTGAAACAACGCCAGGAATCGTTAGACAAGATGCACCAGATCCTCGAGGAGCACAAAGCCACAGTCGCCACAGCAGAGAACGCTGATAAGGAAATTCAATCGATCGTAGCTTATCTAAAACCAACAACAGACGCCTGCTATGCGCTCCACCACTACCCAGTTCCAGAGGAGAAGAACCCTGAAGAGGAAGAAAATAGAGAAAACTCCAACACAGAAGAAAACGGTGAAGACCAGCCAAAGCCAACAGAGGAAGAAGATAAACCACAGGAAGAGCCTCCAGCAGAGGAACCAAAGCCAGAGGAGCCTCCAGCTGCAGAGCCGAAGCCAGAAGAACAGCCAAAGGAGGACAATGAAGAAGAAGAAAACAAAACTGAAGAGCCAAAGGAAGAAGCTCCAATACAAGAGGAAGAAGAAGTTGGAGAACCAGATCCAGAGGCTGTTGAGCTCCAATCGAAGCTTCAGGAGCACTTCAAGCTTCCTGAATTGCCAGTTATCACACAGATGCTCGCTAACGGTGACAAGAACGGACTTCAAGATTTCGTGACTGAAGTCAATCAGATATTCGAAGAAGCAAACAAGCTCATTAAGGCAGAGAAGTTCCGCTGGAAGAGGTTCGAGCAGAAGATTCTCGCTATCAACGAGAAAGCAACACTTGCTTCGAACATGATCAAGATTTCCATTATTTCTGCTGAAACAATGCAAATTAAGGCAATCGAGAATGAAATCGATAAGTATGAGAATTTTGTTATAGAAAATGTTGATCCGGAGGTCTTAGAGGCTGGAGCAATCAGATATGCCGCAACATTTGAGTTTGTATAAAACATTATTTACAATTTATTGTATCATGAGTCCTATCTATTCCCATTTTTATTTCAAAGATACAATCAATGTGTTTATCATATGTAAATGGTTTTATATCATTTGAATAATATGCTGGCATTTAATATTAAGTGTAAGATAGGAAATAAAAGCGATAAATATCTTATTTTGTAGTTATGTTATTGATATTACTAGAAAAAAATGGTTTAATAAGGTTTTATATCTCATAGAATTTAAAAACACTATTGTTAGCCAAAATAAGAAATTCTTAATGACTGCTGGATAAATTTCTAATTAAATCCGAAATACTATGAAACATACGATTGTATAAATTTGATTCATTTTATCATTTTACGAATTTCCTTATTTTACTAGAAAAATACATTAACAAACATCAGTTAGATGATAAATATACCTTGTTTCGCTTTCTAAAATGAGATTAAAATTAATAATTATATCATATTTTTTCAATATAAATATTTATAGTGTGAACTGTAGTGAATGACTTAAATGATTACAAGTTCCAAATATGTTAATAAATTTGAATCGTGGTGGAAAAATCGTTTAAATCAAGTGCTCAACTATATAGACAGTCATGGTAGGCTCTATATAGTAGTTTTACAATATTTATATCGACCAGTTAAGTAAAATCAAATGAAATCGAAAACTATACTTTTCAAAAATCATCTATACTGAACATTAATCATTGAATCAGAATACAGTATCGTTATGAAGAACACCTGAAAACCAATAATTGTTCAACACGGATTCGTATCATCGAGATCTGAAATTGATAATCGAAATTAGGAATTTTATGAATAATGTATCATCACAGTGCATAATACCATGGACCAATAACGAAAATTTACGATCAAAAATGATTGCACTGTAAATTTCAAAAAGATTAAATTTTGAATTTTGTTTTTGGTATTTTTAAGGTAAGGCTTTAGTATGTGATCTGTTTGTGATGAGCAATGCTATTATGAGATGTTTCTGGGATGTTGGAACTGAATTATGAAACAAAATTGGTTGATTCGCGGTAAATAGGAACGAGACTTTAAAATTAGATAGCATTTATCTAGTGCATAACAAAGGTCGAATCGAAATCGCTGTCAGGTTCTCACGCCCATCGAAGCACAAATTCTGTGATTTTATCAAAAATCAGAGATTTTGCGTCTTTGACGTAAAAATTGGCCTCAACAGATTTAGTGAAGTCATTGGTGATATACAAAAAGGACCAATTAAAGCTGAAACAAAAGATAACAAAAAATCAAAATTGAAGCGAGAAAGCTCAATTATCTGAGATGAGAAATACAAAAACAAAAGGAAAAAAAATTTGACTAAACTAATTTACAAAAAATATCAATTTTTTTCTAATAAAAGTGTCATTTCCGAAATCTCTATATTCTTTAACTAGATAATATCTACACTGTATAAAAATATAAAACTTATTTTCCGATTTCAATGAAAAATATTGTGGCGCGTTGTGAAATATCAATAGTCTGTCAGTAAAACTGAGATGGCAAAAATAATTGATTTCAATACTAACAAGTTTACAAAAACGGACACACATCTATATATCTTCTAAACGACGATTTACACATATTTAATGAAACAAAAATTAAAAGGCCAAAATTTGAAAGACTAACCGTCTATTACTTTTTATTTTAATTTCAGTTCCCCAATTACCCGAATATTTTTGAATATATTTAAATTTTTGAATAAGAATGAACAATTTTGTATTTATACTTCTTTTGATATATTAGGGAGAATTTCATAAATATTTTTTTCAAAAGAAAAACATTAAAATACGTCTTTGTATACCTCCAAAATACTTTTCTCATCATTTGAGAATGATTTAATTTTTGTTTAAAGGCATTTAAATTGGAGCTGTGATAGATTTTGAAATAATCCATTTTTCTATTACACCAGGGCCATGCCCGTGAGTAATCAAGCAATGTCAGTATAACAATTTGAATATGATTAACAATTTTTTTCAAAATATCAATTCATTTTTATATATTCTGCTAAATGCTTGATCAGGTTGATCCCCAAGTCCTGAAAGACATCCTTGAGACAAGGAGAATGAACAAGCACAAGAGGAACACACCGCAGAGCTTCAGAGATCACAATAGGATCGTGATGAGGATGGAGCAGATTGGAGTTAAAATGGATTACGTTTCAGCATGCTTAGAAAGGATGTGTAAGACAAAGCTAACAAGTTCATATCTTCTCTTCATTGCAAACGCACTCATTTCTAAACTTCACATTCCTATTGACAGATTGGCCAAGAGAAATAGAACAGCACTACTTTGCTGGTATGCAGAGCACTGGGAGGAAATATGTTCTTATATTCCCGTAATTCTTAAGAATTCTAAAGTTGATGATTTTCAGCCTCCAGAGAAAACAAGCTGTATACAGGGCTATATCTTTAATCCGTTCGACATCTCTCAGTTACTCAATACACATTAGAAATTGTTCGTTGAGAGTCATTTTCGATTTTGTTTTGTTTTTTGTCCAAAAATAATTTATTTGATAAAAACGATAAAAAAGAAGTCTATTTTATCTGGAAGATTGAAAAATAGAAATCAGGAAAATTCCAAAATGTCTTCCAGATTTGCATCCCTATTGCTATCTTAAAATTCTTGATAAGTGAATACATATTATTATAATAATTTTCTTCGTAAATTATTGAATGTTGAGTGTGTAAAATTCTCAATTTTTATAATTTGACAGAACGTGAAAGTTGTCACATTGTTTATGTATCATTCAAAATTCTGCCACCGTCCAATTCTTTAATTTCTATCATCACCACCAATGATATAACCCAAAAACAACCAAATTTTTAAATATTTCATTTTTATAGGTTTTTTGTTTGATTTTTGATTTTAATACTAAATCAAATATCAAAAGTTTGAAAAATTTTATAAAACAAATGAACAATCGCGATAAAATGCATTTTATTTTATAGTCTTTTTTATTTAATGTTTCATTATAAATATATCTAAATGTGCAGAAAACTTTCCGAAAATATAAAAATTCATTTGATAAAGTCAATATTTTATCGAAAATATTTGTAGTAAACACTTGGTACTCATCTCAATTTTTTCAAGGGGATCCCTCAATATTGTGAGGAACATCCCAGTAGAGGACCTATATTAAAAATGTAGTCTATAGTCATATTTCAATGAATTCAAAGCACACGCAAAACCAATTTGTAAAAATTAAATTTCGATTATTCTTAGAAATTGGGGTCAAAGGGGTTCAAAATGATCGATAATGTTGCAAATCTATTATTCAATTAATCAAGAAAAATTAATTAATAAGCCGTTACAAATTGAATTAGCCTCCGAGAAATATCGAAACATATTCCATATATAGAATATTTTGTCATTTAGTTTAAATTTTTGTAAGATTTTTTTTTATTTTGTTGATATATTTCATCAATAAATCCGTAATATGACAATAATTGATCTGAAAATGATTTTTGCCTTTCTGATATTTGTCAATATCGCTTCCAATTTTTTAAAAAAAACAAATTGGGAGTCGCATTTAGATTGTTGATAACATAAGTCTAAAAATGTCTTCTAGAAATGATTCATTAGTTTTTGAATTATTTCCATCAAAAATATGAAAAATCAAAACAGTTATTGAGTTGAAAGTTAAAAATGTTCACATATTTATATTTACATCATTCTTCGAACTCATTCTTTATTTCCTAAAATAACATTCTTTGATGATTTTATTATAAAAATATATCATATATGATTTTTGTTGATTGATATTATGATATTGTATTATATTCGTCGAAAAACACGATAGTCTTGCTTCTCCGATGTTTTTTTTTTTGTAATTTTTTCTTTGATCAAAATTATTGCTTTAATTGTTGTTTAATTGACCATATAGCTACCTTTGACAATTCTACAACATTATATTGATGAATGAGCCAAATTTTTCTTTAATTAATGGAAAAAGGATATATATTTGTACCAAGATCGATAATACTCCACTATCACATAAAGAATCAAAAATGTGTGTTAATTATAAAGGCATTCATTGACTATTAAAAAAAGGAGGTAATCATAAAAAAAATTATATTTTGAATGGTTTATTTTATAATCAAAAATTCAATTCCAAAGATTTTGTCTTTATTTCTTCGTTTTCTGTTATCTATGGATGATACAGAGCAGAATACTTTTGAATATTTTTGTCATATCTCAATTTTTTAAATCGTTGAAATAAATCATCGAAGTTTGTTTTAGGTTAAATAACTTCATAAAAGGATATATCTGTTCCTGATATTTGTTGATTTCTCCACCTATTTTTCACTACTCCCGAATCTATTTTTTATATTTTGTTTATGAATTTCTGTAGAGGATTAAAAGATCTATTAAATGAAATGGCTTTTAAAAAACAAATATTTTTAATAATATTTTTGATTTAAAAAAATATCGATTTTCAATGTTTCTAATTATTCCAATGGAGCTATAAAATGTTGAATCCATTACATGACGTCAAAATAGGGCCTATTCGCATATAAAAACTCACAAAAACAATCAAATATATTTTATTGATACTTTTTAGTATTTTAAACGGTGATAAGTGACTGGTTAGTAGAGAATTCAATGAATTTTTCTCATTTTCATAATTTTTTTCATTTGATTTGTCCAACAAACTATTATCGAAGTATAAACAGACTGCCAAAGTCCTATAAATAAAATTACCGGTAAGAAAATATCAAAAATAATGAGAAAACATTTGATTTGAAATCGAATGTTTGCTATATTCACTTTTTATTCATAGATTTGACTTCTATTGGATTGGCTTATGCTGAATATACATGAATTCGATGAAAATTGGATTTAATATTTTGTCCAGAAATTGATCGAAGAGATAATTTGTGGATCTATATAGATTTACTATGGTCTTAATCGATTCCATGCGAAGTTTCATCTATTGTTATAACGTAATTAATCAAGATAAAATCTAATTATACAATTTTTCGGTGTATATATTATAAAAGTGCTTTAAAGGAACTTCTTATTGCTATGCATAAACTAACGTGGTCCTTTGCTTTGAATTGGAAAAATATTGCAATATTCTTGTTTTATTTAATCGTTCGGATTATTTCAGTTCTATCGTTGAATGCTTCTGAAGAAGTCTCACGATTTGACATATCAAAATAAAGTGATTATCATTACGTTAACAATATGAACGTAATATATTGATAATGAATCTATTTGCTGAAAGTATTGTCTACAGATAGTTCTATATATGGCTATCCGCTTGTTTATTTTTTATTGTGACAGGTTGTTGCTCAGTTTTTATCTATATTCTATATATATAACTAAATTATCCGACTAAGCTTGCGAAATTACTCATAATTGGATATGGATAACAATGGCAAAGAAAACAACATCCATTAATCGAGGAATTTTTGAGAAAAAGTGATTTTGAATTTTTCAACTTAAATCGACTTTATCTCTTGATGTAGCGACTTTTACTTCTTAACTTAAACGTAACATGAACCTACCTATTCGTTTTCTATCCAATTATTATAATTATTTCGCATTTACTTTGTTTTTTGTAATTTCATATCAGAACATTTCGACGAATTTTAGACATTTCTTATGCTCATCCTCACATCTTAGCATCTCCTTTAACAAAGGACTACAGCTGGAAGGTCAGAGCATGGTGTTGTCGGTAGCGATCTCATCTTGATCTCCGCCAACCATAAAATGGGGAGTTGTCCTTTGTGGCTTTTTCTATATACTAGACACACATTTCCTATATCATTCTTATCATTAAATCGAAGAAATAAATTTTAACGGATTTTTTGTGATACTACACGACAAAAAAAGTATTTACATGTCATATTTTACATTTACTAAAAATTTCTTGCTCAAACAAAGCCAAGCTCAAGCTGAAAACTATGACAGCTAGCAGATAATTCCATTGAATATAGTGGAAGTTATATATTAAAGTGTGATTATAATTTAAAATCAAACAGGACGATATACTAGTATTATTGTACTTTCTGGAACTTTTTGCCTTAACTTTTAGAATGTCCCTGTAGTTTCACTTTTCCAAATATATATTCGATAAAATTCGAAGGTTTTATCACAAAAAATCAATTTTTTAAAAAATGTTGGCCTCCTTAATGGCTAACTCCGCTGCATAAGCTTGCAGAGGCATCAACCATATGACGGCAATACAGATTCATAGAGCGCATGACATCCACAACAGAAATATTCTTCAATATCTAATTTTGTGAATTAAATCAATTTAATTTTCGACTTTACTTAGCTCTCCTCTCCTAGCTTAGTTTTGCATCACATGCCATACATCATACTACTCTAACCACTCATTAAAACACATTACATTTCGAGACTGATATCTCATGGTATTAAATTTTCGCGGCAAAGTTCGGCATTATATACACATACATGAGCATAGTGATATATCGAACTCTCACTCCAAATTATTTTTTTGGTTTATACCAATTTGACATGACAAATTTTTACATGACATATTATAAAGTTTATTTGTCAAAAAGCACACAACATCAAAATGCTTGTAATTATTTCGTAATTTATCTTAATAATGGATAGTTTTTGTTCATACTAATAGATTTCCATAGTCCATGTTATACTATCTATAATATATTTTAAGAAAAAGGCACTTATTTAGTTTCATATGCAACTACCGAATTACTATAAGCTCAATAAAAGCAAATATGTATAATATAACTGTAATTAAGTCGATTTACGTTGTGTTCAATGATGTTTTATAAAAATATTATAAAATTTTAAATTAGCTTATTATAATTAAAAAGTAATCATAAAATGGTGTTTTGTGTTAACATAAATATATTGAAGCAAAAACAAATAACATATATCTCAAAAATGAATAATTTTGCACATAAGTGCAAATCTTACAAGTAACGTAAAAACATTGTGCTGTAAAGAAAATTAAACTTGTTGTATTGCTTGTTTGAGGTAAATTCAAATTTTCGAAATTAGAATTTGCATAAGTATTGACAAAAGTGTTTCTTTCAACATTACGAATAGGTTTGATGCAATCCATGATGAAGCATGATGTAAAACTTGCTGAACCTTCACAAGTAAAAGAATAACCGTTGATTTTTGAATCATTTATAATATTTGCAGTAATCAACAGTTACAGGACTCTTTCTGAACTCTAAAACGGCAAAATCTTGCACTCCATGAAGATCCTGTGAGAACCTCAGCGCAGTGCCTTCTTTTGTGCTGATAAAAACAATGAAACTGCCGCCAGAAATTCCTGTGTTAAGAGATGAATTATAATATTCGATTATTGGAGCTTCGTTTTGAAATGCGACTGTGCTGTCACCGCAGTCATCTACATTAGGCTCGCAATGATGCGATGAGCTGTATGAAAACGTTATATTCGTGTTTACTGCCCACATTATGTTTCCATATTTTGCATCTTTATGCATGCAGAAGCAGCCTCTAAAAATATCATTAGATATCAATGAAGTGCAGTTATTTAAGTATATAGCGCCTGATTCGATTGTTGATCTGCAATTAAAAAAAATGCATTGCACCGATGCTTGATAGCCAGTTAACGCTATGGCCGCTCCTGTCGCCGATGATAAAAGATTGAGGAACTGGTTGCTCGCAATGAAGACATTTTGTGGATTTGCTGAATAAACTATTGTTTACATCGTAAGTGTGTCAAATTTTTGTTTTACAAGACAAAAAATCCCCTTTTAATCCAAATCCATTCATCAGTGTAACTAATTTTATCATTAATTTAGTGAATTTATTCATCTAAATCCTTCTAATCAGATCCTTATGAAATGAGTATTTATAGGAATGAAGTATGATAGCTATTTGCCATTAGAGATGTATTCAATTTAGTAAAATAAAACGATTGCACAAATCAAAGCATCCCCGATATTCAGATCGAATCTAAATCCAGAATACGTTCTTCCGGCACCGCCGCCAACGCCAAACTTCACAGAGCCGATCCCAGAGTCAGCGCTCAGTCCGCCAATCC
>JALKBU010000729.1:0-26565 GCA_023091735.1 Trichomonas tenax | reverse complement strand
GTTTAATCATTGATCATGCAGGAAGTCACATTCATTCAGTTTACGGAAACACTGCCGACACCGGTTCAGGTACTGATTACATGCCTCCATACATTACTGTTTACGCGTGGTATAGGGTTTATTAAATAAGTTTATGCTAAAATTATTTTTCAAATTTCTGACTTCATAAATCTTTTCGCTTTCTTTTTTTAGTTAGTTAGTTAGTCATAAATTATTTTTAAAACTGAATACATTTTATAAAGTCATAAGTTTCAAAATTAATTTTAACGTTAATTTGTAAGAAATTCAAAAATTTATTTTCTATATGGGGGGACCCTAACTTGTAAAACTAATTCTGTCGTAAATATATTTAAAAAGATGTTCGTGGAAGCCACGGCGCAGTCGTGGATTATTTTTCAAAACTGAATAAATTTTATAAAGTTATAAGTTTTAAAATAAAATTAACGTTAATTTGTCAGAAATTCAAAAATTTATTTTCTATATGGGGGAACCTAACTTGTAAAACTAATTCTGGCGTAAATATATTTAAAAAGATGTTCGCAGAGCTCGAGGCGAAGACTCGAGGGATGCGAACATCTAATTACTAACTGAATCGTGCTTCTGTTGAATAGGCATCTGGATGCATCTCTGCTAGATCACCAGGTCATCCTTCACAATGAGACCACAACTACTCATAATGAAGTCTTCTTTGGCTTCCAACATTGAGTTCAATCCATTTCAACCTATTGACACTTTTCCATTTTTCCCACTCAAACATGTCACTTTCCTTTATTTTGACATTCTGACTTTACATGCCAAAAATAAGTTACATGTCAGAAAAGCACGTTGTTCTATTTTGTCCCAGTCCCCATTAATCGTATTCATAGAATCACCCTCGGAAAGTCTAACATTAATTAATGGCCTGAATTCTTCATTACCTTTAACGACTGAAAAGTTAAATAAAATTATCTACTTTTCAACTAGAATTCTCTCCAAATATAACCTCTGAAAAAATTATTCACGCTCCTTTGAAAATTATGATCATGAGATTTTTCATGCAGTTTATTCATTTCAGTGATCTCTGCCTACAAAAAACGTTTAAATGGTCTTCAAATAATTGAAATATAGTCTGAATCTAAACGGCACTTTTTTATTGAACTCATAGAAAACATTCAAAACTGTTAAACAGAAGTGACAAAAAAAATGTTTGCTTTGATTGCCATCCTTTCACGTAGTGAAAATATAACATACGGCAATTCGAGCTACACGTTTACTGGCTCGTTGGAACTGACAGCGCCTAAAAAATTAGGAATTTACGTAATTGACACTGTTAATGTCGATTTAAGCGCCTCGGGCGTATCTCAACCCTCTAATATTGTAGAAGTTGACAAAGACAATTCAATAATCTTCCGATCAGCTGATTCCACCAAAGGTTCGATAATCGAAATACAAGTTGTCTTTATCCCTGATACGTGCGAGTCATTGACATACGCTTACGGTAACATAACCGATTTTCATCTATATTCCGGAGACTGTGTTGCGTTCTTTGGAGAAAACAAAATGGCCATTCAAGCAACCTTTTCTGACATCACAAATCCATACATTGTCTTCCATTATGGAAATGGCTGGTATGAATCTCTATCTCGTTATATGGATTTATTCCGCTATTCAGGTGTATTGAGAGTCACACGTTATTCCGCAAAATTTAAGTTATTCGATTGCACAATATACCAAAACTTCGGCGATTTCGAAATAGATGTTGGTCCAGAGCAAAAAACATTGAAATTATTAGGAAGATCAATATTTGTTGCCAAAAACCCTTCAGGAATCAAATTTACACCATCAATAGAAGGTATTAATAAGTCTGAAGGTCTCTTTTATAGCTTAGAAGATTATTCGTTGAATATTTCTGCAGAACAGCCAACCAAACTATATTACGCTGTCTCATTCACTAGAGATGATTGGAGCTGCAGCAGTGTAAGTGTTGGTTTCATCAATTCTTCGACATCGCTCATTGGATCGTCAACAAGAGGCAAAGGTAACTTTTATTTGGCAAGGACATCAACTACATGTGTATTTTACACATCTACGCACATCATCAACTACCAAATTGCTTCAAATAACAGAGATTTTCACCCAATTTTTACTGAAAAAGCTAAATCAATTCAGTACTCCAATTTTTTTTCAAAATTCAGTTTTTCTAATATTTCGCAGAGTCTGACATTAGTCTTAAAAGATCCTGTAAGCGAAACTCGCGTCACTGGTGAATTTGGCCTTCGTTCTTCTCAAGTTTTCATCAAGAAGGAAATTCCAAATGTAAGAGAACCGTTTTTCATCACAATCGAAGGCTCATTGAAAAGAAATGATTCAAGCTCGGCAGTAGACTTTCCTTCACAGAATAACATATTCCCACCGGGCGTTTATATGATGCCAATTCCACCGGAAGGCTGGAATTTCACGCTTGGAGTCAATTCACTAGCAGTCTTCTACAATGCTCCTTTGTTCAACGGTACACTTGGTGGAACACCAATTTTTTTAGACACTGATCGATATGTCATTAACTTCACCACTAAATATGATCCTATAATTGTTAAACCGTTGTCTGGCGTTGAAACAATTCTTAAATTTAGTATTGAAACTAATCCATCAACGGATTCGCCTGTCCAAGATGTTATTGTTATGAAACCTGGAATGGAAATAAAATTTAGGACAAGCGACAAAAATGAAACAGGCGTCAACTTAACTAATTCTCAATACATGTTGTATTACATCGGAGTTTACTCAATATATAATTTCACCGAATCTGGGTCTTATTTTAACACAGATAAATGGATGAATTTTGTCAACAATGAATCCGAAATCATAGCAGCCAAAGGCCATATTTATTCTAGCAGTTATGGCAAAAACGATTACGTGTATAATTTTAAAGGTGATAATGGAGGAGCTGAAGAAGGTTTAATTAGTGGTTTGTTTATTGGAGCAGCTTCATATACGTATAGTATTTATGCTGCATATAATGGAGAAGGTGCAGCTCAAGTTTACCAATATGGAGATATTTATCCAAAATTCTATGATGAGCTTCCTCCACCTCCTAAAAAGAAGTCAAAAACTGTAATTATTGTTGTAAGTGTGATTGGAAGTTTAGTTGGTGCATGTCTCATTGGATTATGCATTTGCTTTTGTTGCTTTGATTTTCAAAATGAAGAGTCAGAATATTATTACTCAACAACAACAGATGATGAAGCAGTTCAGGGTCCACAGTATGGTTTACCACCTTCTCAATCCACACCATTATATGGTCAGACCCCTTACCAGTATGGAAACCATAATTCATGTAACTATCAACCTCCGCCACCCCAAGGAATGGCACCTGGTCCACAAAATATGCAAGGAACGAATCCAGAACAACAAGGAGTTCCACAAAATATACAAGCATCCAATCCCCCTCCACAAGAAGCAGCACCTAATCCTCAAAACCCTTCATCCCAGCCTCAGCCTGAAGGAATGGCTCCTGGCCCACAAAATGCGCAGGGTCAACCTCCACCTCAAGAAGGCTCTCCTGCTTACTATGCCCCGCCATATGTCGGTACACCAATGTACCCAACGCCACCGCCTCAACCAGGAATGGCTCCACAACCGCAACAAGGTGCACCAGCTGATGGAGCGCCGCAGGTTGGCACACCAGCATATGCCTATCCACCAGCTCCACCAGGCCACAATCCTCAGCCATATCCTTATTACAATGAAAAGCGACACATCCGCATAAAGAAGAAACGCGTTAAAAACTCAGGACACTGTGGAAGTTGCAATTGCAGGTGCGATGGTTGTTGCAGCTCTAACAGCAGTTCATCGAATTGCATGAGCGGCTCTGACTGTAATTGCGGAAGCTGTGACTGCAACTGTGGCAACTGTAACTGTTGCTAAAAACCTTAAAGTATTTAATTTATCATAAAAAAGAATATATTCAGCAAGTTTTTTTGCAGTCACTATAAATTGGCTCTATTGTAATAACCCTAACAATTCAGGTCTATGAATTCATCTTTAATTTTCAATTTGAAAATCAATATTTAGAAATGAGATATATCTTATTCATGAAGGTACAGTTCTATTTTCATTTAGCAATATTCCTTGATATCAAAGATGTTTTAGCAATTTTCGAAATTTTGGATTGTTTTGTCATGTAAAGTTATTTTTGACATATAAAGTTGTGTAATCCAAAATATGGAAAAATAACGATTATATTGTTTTGTTGACAGTAAAATTTTATTTCAATCTATATGGTTCTTTTTCATGATTCTCATAGAAATATTTCTGATAAATTTTCAATCTTGACAAAAAGTCACAAATTATATCCTCCAGTTATAGCATATTTTAAAATCCTTTAAATTTTTCCCCTTCAAAAAATGTTTGTTTTTCTCCATTTCTTCGCTGCTTCGAAAATTCTGCCTTTCGGAATCACGAGGTTCAATATCACCGGAGAAGAAACTTATACTGCCAATTCCAACATCGCTTTTTTGATAATAAAAAAGCAAAATATCGAATTTACATCAGTTGCGACAATGCTTACGACAGATATTTACAAACTTAATGAAACTGAGACTATTACGTTCCGATAATTGAATGCTGAAGAAGAAAGTTATATTATTGTAAATGTTGTCAACAATCCTTCATTCTGCAATGATATATACTTCGCATACAGAGATCAAACAGAATTTTCACTGGGAAATGAAGACTGCATTCTATTTTTCGGTGAATCAGAAGAATCGAAGTTTTCACTGCAAATCAACACGACAAAACCCAATACTCTCTATCTATACTACTACACCTATTCAGAGAAATGGAATTATATCAGTGTTTCCACAAAATATTTTGATCAAAAATCCGGCGTTTTGAGATGTCGTACAAGCTCGTGGAAATTTAAGCTATTTGATGCAAGTATATACCAAAACTTTGGTGATTTTGAAATAAATGTTGGTCCAGAAACGAAATCGCTCAAATTATTGGCTAGATCCATTTTTGTTGCTAAACAATCCATCGGAAATCACATTTATACCATCTATAAGTGATTCTCGGAAGGAAGAAGACATCTTTTATTCCCTTCAAGATTATTCACTTGATATTACAGCAACAGAGCCAACGACGCTATACTATGCTGTTTCATTCACAAGAGAGGAATTTAGATGTAAAAGCGTGAGTGTTGGTTTCATTGATTCATCGACATCATTTGTTGATTCATTTGCTGAAACTCTTTCAGTCGATCAGTTCAATGATGTCGATATGAAGCCAGACGTAACTATCTGCTTGTTCTTTACCTCTTTCCATGTCCATCAGTACAAAATGGCTGCAACAGGAGTTGATATGAATACGAATATCTTGAATTATATTAATGAAGGAAAAATGTTAGGTATTATGAAGAATTTAGATCTTCCTACAGCTTTTCAAACATTTCCCAAAGTGTTATGCTTGTCTTGAAAGCTCCTTCTCAGCCTAAGGGATCCGTTGGCCTTTATTCTGCAGATATCTTCATAAAGAAAGACGTTCCAAATGTAAGAAGTCCAATTTTCTTTTCAATCGAAGGATGGTTAACAAGTAAACCAAGGATTGGTGATTCTAATCCGAAAGAATATAGATACAATAATTTCCCAACTGGTTTTTACTCTGTTCCAATCTCAAGCGAAGGTTTGAATTTCTCGTTAGGAACAAATCAATTAGTTGTTTTCTATAACGCCTTATTGTTCACTGGAAAATTAGGCAATTACGGTATTCTCAGCGACACCAGGAATTACGTTATTAACTTGACTGATACCGCAGGACCATTTTTCGTTAAACCAATATCAGGAAGTGAAGCAGTTCTTAAATTCAGCATTGAATTCAATCCTATAACAAGATCCGCATTTCAATATGTTCTTGTTGTCGCTCCTAACAGTTCAATCGATTTCATGGCAACGAAATATGTGAAATTATAGCTATTCATATTCGTTCCTATTCAGTATCTATTCTCTCTATAATTTCACAGCTGAGGAATCCAATGAAAATATTACTTACTCTGGTTGGAATACATTCTTCAATGATAATGAAAATAATGCAACAAAAGCTGGAATAACGTACCACTTTAATCAGCAATATTAAGATTATTTCTTCAAAATTAGATCTAACAATCTTACACCTGAAGATGGCTTAATCAGTGGTTTATGGGTGCAGCATCATATACAAAAAGCAAATGCGCTGTCTACACTGGCAATGGTGCCAACAGAATATTGCAATATACATATTCATATCCATCGTATGATGTACAACCGCCAAGAACACGCACGCCAGAATCTCACCGTAAAGAAAAAAAAAACAAAGACCTTGTATTGGGGTTAGTTATAGGACTTCCAATAACATTTATTATTATTATTTGTTTCATTATAATGACTTACTATTGAACTTCCAAGGATAAACCAAAGCCGGATGAATACTATTATTCCACTACAACAGAACACATGTGTTCAAGGCCCTCAATATGGAAACCCCAAAATGCGGCTGCTTATGGTCAAAACCCATATCAATATGGCAATCATTACCAATATGAATATCCACCACTATTTCCACCACCTCAAGGAATGGCCCCAGGTCCACAAAACATTGAAGATGAAAAGCTTAAAGCTGAAGGAATGGCACCACCTCAGCAAGAAGGAGCTCCAAATTACTATTATCCACAGTATGGAAGAACACCAATGCACCCACCACCTCATCCACAGCCTGGAATGTTATAACAGGGAATGGCTCCACCGCCACCAGGCCCCGATGGAGCTCAGCCACAATACGCTTATCCACCTGCTCCACCAGGTTACAATCCACAGCCATATCCTTACTACAACCAAAAGTGTCGCATACGCGTAAAGAAGTAACGCGAGCCTAAGCCAGCACCAGCAGCTCAACAGCAGACTACTGGTGGAGGTGGAGGATTCCAAGTTGGAAGCTCAGGTGGCTGCGATTGCAATTGTGGAAACTGTGATTGTAACTGCTAAACATGATAATTTTAGTAAAAAATAGCTTTTATTCACATGCTGACCTAAATTTATGATGAAAAATTAGCTTTCATTCACTTGCCATTGATTACCTACATATGATATTCTCGATTATTTGATAATTTAATGAAATTGAAAATTATCTGTTTTGAACGAAATTTAGCTTATAATATACTAAGCAATAATATTGTAATACTATCCCATATTTAGATTGCCTTAAATATCAGTTTTGAAATGTAGAAAAATTAATTTTCTAAAAAATTTAAAGAAATTTTTTGGCGAATTTTATTTGCAAATAATGCTTACAATGCATTTGCAGGATACGAGGGATCGAAATTTCCCACCAATGATCATCAATATCATTTCTGTATGTAAGAAAATCAATTATAATTTTTTTTCGACAATAAATAATTTACACGACAAAAATAAATTTCAAAGGAATCAGCTCGTGATAATTTAGCATGACATGCGCAACACAATATGGATATCTAATTTACAACCAAATTTACATAAAGGTTCAAATAAGACCATGAAAATCAAAGATTATACTGTTTGGCAAGTAAAATAAATTACATGACAGAAAAGAGGATGTAAACTTATCGATTAAGAAAAACGTATTTATTGCAACAAAAATGAGCACAAATCCTCTTCGTGACCTTGCTGCGTGCGCGAGAGATATCAGAATGGTTGGGATCGGAAGCATTCCGATCAACATCGAGCGCTCATGCCTCATTTTGATCAATCAGTACGCTTATCACAACACAGCATCAATCCAGAGTGCAATTCGCATTGCTAAATTCGCTAAATGGGCAACATGCGAGGTCTACTACCTCGTCGATCCAAATGTTAACGAAACAATCGAAGCATTAACACACTTCACCACAACAGTTCGCAAGTTTTCGTTTATTTACTTCTCCGGCAACCCAATCTCACAGGATATAATGGACGGAAAGGCCTTCATCAAGTGTTCTAACGGCACTGTCGGTCCAAACTTGATTTATTCTACTATCGACCAAAAGCCGAACGATCTCAAGCTCGTTCTCTGCATCGATGGAATAAACAACCCAGACTTGTGGAATCCTAATGAGCAGGACCTTTCTATGGAACATACAGCTATTATCGCTCCTTATCCAGATCCAGAGCAAGCACACCTTCAGCAGCTGGACTTGCAGAACGAGACAATCTTTATTAACGAGTTTTGGAATGCAATCAAAATTGCTCCACAATCAACACTCAAAGATATCTTCACAAAGATTAGCAAAGAACTTAATGTATTCGGACAAAACATCCTCGCTGCTACATATCCACCAGAGGACTTCGAAAAGCTCACATTGATTTTATAAAACTTTTATTTGATATAACTTATATTTAAACACAACTCAACTCATATCTCACATATTCACTCTTCTTAGCCGATGTTTGCTAAATTTTTAAACTCAAATTCTAAATTTCAAGGATGTAAAAAGTGCATCATATCTTTATATCTAATATGTAACATCTTTAACCAAATATATATTATTATGTAGTAATAGATATAATATATAAATATATTATTTTCATTGTTATTTATCTATTATTTAAAGAGATAAATTGAGTTTTAGTTAATGATGACAGAAGTGATGAGAAAAGAAAAAATTGGAGGTTTTTGATAATGAATATGACGGATTTAGCGGATGGATATAAAATTTTTAAAGTTTTGGTTTCCATTTTTATTGATGCTTCTTATTGTAAATAACATTTCTTGGATAGTTTCAGCTGCTGTTATGCTTTTCGTTTCATTCAGTTTGCTAATGAAAATAGAAGACACAGAGGACGGCTATGAACAATATTGGAAATCAAATTCGAAGATTCCGGCAATAAATTATTCAGATTGCTGCATTGCGACAACTTTCGATAGCAACAATGCTTTAAGTGCTATTGTACTTGGAAATTCTTTACAAAATCTTGGATTAGACAAAATTCGTATTTTCGCTTTCTCGAGAATTCTTGTTTCAGGTGAAAAACAAAAGATTATCGAATCAATTTTCGAGTATCATCAATACAGCAATTCAAGACATGAGCGAACGGACGTTCATTCGAATTTTTGGTTAAATAAATCGTGTAAAAGAGTCGTTTACGTTACTCCTAATGGAATATTCAACAGTTTTCCATATGATGCATGTAAATCTACAGGATTTGCATCAGTAGCACAACTCAACGACATTTTCCTTTTCGATTCTCATTTCTTCGCTATAGATCCAACAATTATCAAAGATGATCACATTGACATTCTTTTTAACGACAAAATTACTGAAGTTTACAAAGATTATAATCCACTTCCAACAGATTCTTGCGTGAAAGATTACGGAAATGCTTTTCTGGATTTCTGGTCGAGATTCCAATATCCAACATTCATTAAATACAGCAGCAAAACTTTCAATAGTGCTTTGTCTAAGAAAGCAGTCAATTCTGACAGAGATGCATCGATTTATTTCTATCCTATCATCAAAAGAGCCGTTGACGAAGCCGATTCAAAATATAATCTTCACTCAATGAATTAATATTCAAATTCATATATTATTATCATTCAATATTGTTTGTAGCGCAAAATATTTTCATTTTTTTGTCATCATTGTATATCCAGACAAAAGCAAGATAAATCAATATAATATAGTATGTACAGCTTCCTCTAATGAACTATGATTCCAAATTGTTTGATTTTGTAATAATTCATTTATATTCATCATTATCCTAGATATGCAATGTTGTACCTCCAAGATTCAATTGCAATGTAACAGTGACACGTAAAAACCTATATTTATATTCATCAATCCAATATTCACGACATGATTATCTTTTAAGGATCAACACATTGACAATTACATTAACTCTTCTAAGGTAATCATCTACCAATACAACAATAGTCATTATTCCAGTAATAATCAATTGAAATTATTAGAAATTTATTTAAAGCAATCGACACAATTCAATAACATGCACCAATGCATGATAATTGCATATGTGCAAAATATGTAATTTCATTATGAAGTCCAAAAACATTTTCAATTCCAAATGATGACTACGTTTTTGAACTAAATATTAACATAGAGTTCATTCCAAAACACCATCTATATTCGTACCTTAAGAGCTTTGGATCTTGTTATGTATAGAATATATGGCATAAGATATTATTGCAATAAAGTTTAAAAACACCAAGAGAATCATTGAAAAAAGTCAAATAAAGTGATTTTACAGTTATCTGGACTGTAACATCATTCTGAAAATTGAAAATCAAATCTTTTTTTTGACAAAGGTGTTTTTAAGAAGTTACAACACAGATATAGTTTGCCTATCGATACTATTTTCAAAATCCAATAGCGTTGAACTTCATTGTGTAAAGAATATTTGTCAGGTTATTAAATTAGAACCAAATACGAAAACAACTATATAAACATAAAGAAAAAGAAGAAATAAGAAAGTTTTGCAAGTGCAAAGGATGTAATATCATTGACAAAACCCTTATTGTTATCAAATCTTTTGCCACAGCTGCGTACAGGCAGTTTGGAGGCGATAGGCAGAATTGATCACTCACGCTATTCAATATTATCATGGGCTTTTTGAAATATACCCCTTTTTTTGAAAGCTTTACTGATTTCTTATCAATTTCCAAACCGGACTTAAATATGAACATAAAAGGTCCTAAAGGATATACTCCCAAACGCAATTTGCTTCAATTTCAATTTTAACAAAAAAATCGAAAAAGCCAATGTAAACACATAGATTAGCTCCTGTGAGATTTAGATGATGGGTTTTCTTTCAATTTTTGCAAAAAGTATTGAAAAATGTATCATTTCACTTTTAACAAATGTTAAGCATTAAAGCGTCTGACTACGAGACAACACACCAGGGAAAGCAAGTAAAGCTCATCACCCTTAAGAACGCTAAGGGCTGCGAGGTCCAGATCTCAAACTTTGGCGCAAATATTGTTTCGTTCATTGTTCCTGACAAAGATGGAAAGATGAGAGATATCGTACTTAACCAGCCAAATATTAAGGAGATGATTGAGCACTCAGATCGCTTTACAGGCGCCACAGTCGGCAGATCTGCAAACAGAATCGGCAAGGGTGTGTTCAACATCGATGGCACTGAGTTCCACTGCCCAGTTAACAACGATATCAACAATAACCACACCGGTGCTTCCGGTTTCCATAACAATGTCTGGGATATTCTCGAACAGACAGAAAACAAGGTTGTTCTTAAGTACATCTCAGTCGATGGCGCCGATGGTTTCCCAGGTAACCTCGAAACCGTCATCACATTCACATTGACAGAAGACAGCCTCAAGTGTGAGTTCGACTCAACAACAGACAAGCCAACAGTCGCTAACTACACACAGCACTCCTTCTTCAACCTCTCCACACCAGAGGAAGATGTCTTCGACACAGAGCTTCAAATCGATGCTGACTTCTTCACACCAGTCGACAATCACATGACACCAACGGGCGAAGTCCTCAAGGTTGATGGCACAGTCTTCGACTTCAGGCAGCCAATGGCCATTGGCAAGCACATCCTTGACAATGACGACCAGATCATCAAGGGAACAGGCTACGATCACAACTTCGTTCTCCGCAAGCAGTGGAGAGGACAGTTCACACGTGCTGCAAGAGCTGTCAACAAGAAGACAGGAATCACACTCGAAATGCACACAGACCTCCCAGGCATGCAGCTCTACACTGCCAACTGGATGGACGGATTCGCTGGAAAGTACGGCACAAAGTGCGACAAGCGCCATGCTTTCTGCCTTGAAGCAGGAAACTTTGCCGATGCTCCAAACAAGACATGGTTCCCAACAACGACAGTCTATCCAGGCCAAAAGCTCCACAATGCCATTGCATTCAAGTTCGGCACACTTTAAAATTTTCATGAAAGATTTTTGATCGATTCATAAACGTTTATCTATGAAAATTACAACATACTCCTCTTGCTTATACAGAATCGAAGAACTGTTAAACCAAAATTCAATTCTTAATTTATCAAAATTTTATATTAAAAAAATTGAGAGTTAATATAATAATCAAACATAATCATTTACGCATAAAATTACATGGGTATAAAAAACAACAAAAATAAACAATTATTGATCTAAATCGACAACTTCATGGTAAGCTTGAGGACAGTCAATGGAAAACCCTGCTTTATCGCCTTTGTAAGCACTGTTTGCATACTCATTCGCATGAGAAACATATCTATATGTATCAATTTCTTTGTGGTTTGCAAATAGACAAAATAGTGAATCATAGACTAATGAAAGACCACAGAACATTGAAAGGATCAGCATATATCGTCCAAATCTGCAATTCAAAAATTTCAAATAATAAGAATTCGGAGCATAACAAATTCTATTAGTCAATCCGTATATGGATATAATGAACTCTATTTCTATATTGATTGGCTGCTCTATATCGAAATTATCCATTCTTTCAAGTTCATTAGCGAGCAGCATCTTCATTTCTTCTTTTTTATCGTTGATCTTCGCCTGTAGCTCTTCGCTGATCTCTAGGTGATGCTTAAAATTGTAAATATTGATCTTGTGACTGCTCACCATCGATTCGCGTAATCCGAATGGTTCCCAGGACGTGTAGTTGACATTAAGTCTCGCAATATTGAACATCTTAGAGAGCTTGCCACTCCTAAACGATTCCTTATATGGTTTAAGCGTTAAAATTGGTGGATTAAAGACTGCGTAATCAATAACTTTATCGCATTTTTCTTTATCCGTGTAACAACTTTGTGAGTTTAATTCAGGCGCAATTTTCTTGGCATTATAGTAATTGAGGTAATTTTCGAACATTAGTGCACGTATTTCGCCTATTTGTGATAATCGATGTTCTTTTGAATTATATTTGTGACTGTTGAATATAAATGCTAAAATTATATTTGATGCCATTATTGGAACATACACAAACCATGCTGAATGGCATATGAATGATTTTATCATGAATGAAAATAAAATGTTTTGAATTAAACAGACAAGATACATAAAAAACGGAGGATATAGTTTTGTGCATAGTCTTGATAGAAACCATAATATGGTATTCAACAAAACCATGCTCAAAGCAAATAATATAAATCCAATTTGAAAACCGTAACAGAATGAACCAACAAAATTGCTCACACATACATATGGGTCACTATCTGTGCCGCTGCCTGTATAATATGAGCAATTTGCTGTTAAAGTTGTGTTCATTATACAATTTTACAAAAAAATCGATAAAAAGTGCCACTGTACGTTTAATTTGATAGATGTCTTTAAATCGCTTAAGTACAAGAAATAGAATGCCTGTATATCACATTTTCAAAATCATTTTCGACTTATCCAATAATAATATTTTTCAATGAAATATATTTTTGATTTTGAAATACATATTCAAACGTAATATAATAGATGTCACCTGCATTGCTTATATCCATCAGCTCATTCACCAATTTTAGATTTCATCAAATCATATTTTGATATATTTTAACATTATGCTTCCTTTCCTCGAATCAAAGCGACAATAGGTAACTGGTTAATTGTTAAAGGAGTTATGGTTAATATATTTTTTGCGCCAGTAATTATTTCAAAACTAGACATCTTGTTTAGAAAGCAAAGTATTCATATAATGTGTAGATGCGATTTGCTAAATATTGCTTCTAATTTTGAAATCCGATATTTTTTAATTCAAATTTAACAAGCTCCCATCAACTGGAAAATATCTTCGTGATCAAAGTGGTTGATAATGTAGTTAGACACGGCCGAAGATTTTTCATCAGTGAATAAATTACAGCGATCTTTAAACATTTCGACTCTCTGGCATGCCTCTCTGAAGGGGTTAACTTCTGGAATAACTTCTGAAACAAACGCTTCATATCCTTCTTCAATGAAGAATTTACAAATTCCGCAATCATTAGCAATCAATGGTTTCGGTCTTTTTACTCTCTGTCTGTAGTACTGTCCATCTTTAATCGATAAATTGCAAGCAAATTTACATCCACTATATTTATCTTTAGATTTGAGAATGTGCTCGAACCAATCGGCTGCTATTGCTTCGCATATTACATCGGTGCCTTTCGGCATCTTCATGCAGCTTTTGTAAAGTGTTTCTTGCATTTTCTTCGCTTTGTTATATTCAGTGCTGTGCAGTTTGTCGTAGAAGTCCTGGCAGATGGCGCAGTGCTGGCCGCTCTCTATCGGTGGGATGCGAATTCGCGATAACGCAAATGAAAAACATTTCTCTTTGACAAAAGTGACAGCAAAGAACTTTGAATCGAATTTGACATATCATTTACAATAAAAGTGACAAATAATTTATTGAATAAGTTAAAAAGTGACAATTTGTACAATTTTTGTCAATTGTCATAACACAATTTAAGGATAATCATTTAGAATTTTTTTATTGCTTTCCATATGGACATTATCATATTACTATGCTTCAATCACCTAATTTAATTTTTGAAGAATCCCATTCTTCATTCATTTTTTTTATTTTATCGATATATGATTCGATAAATTAATGAACTCTAATGGACATGATGCAAAGTGAATAAGATAATAACTTTTTGATCCTTTCATTTATTTGTATTTATTTGCAAAACATCCAAAAACTTTTTTTCTATTTTTGAAAAGAAATTTAATAGAATAACTCTATAACACATATTTTCCAGCATTTAAACAGTCTCGAAAATACTAAACAAATGATAGTTTTCAAGCATAGTTAGAAATCATCTTTTTAAAGTCGAAATGATTTTCAACCTTAAAATGATTTGTGAACTATTGAATTAACTGTAACTTTTACATTATTTATGAAAATAGATTGCTGCACCAACTTTTATAAAATGAAGTCCTCTGTTGGAAGAAATTATTATCAAATTATCCATAGAGAACAATGGCAGATATAACATCGAAAGTTCAAGTACTTTTTAATGATAATTCATTGGGATCATCAAAAACTACAAAAAATTCTTCAAGAAAACTATTATTTGACTATCTATGTACAATTACTACCAAATGTGCCCCATACGAGATTAGGTTTGAGAAAGGAATATATCGATTCGAACTTTGGGATTTCTGTAATGCGCAGAATTCTGGCGGCAAAAGAGCATATGTGAGAGGCGATATATCAATTAAACAGACATTAACACTCTACCTTTACATTGGCGGAAGAGGCAAAGATCAAACATCAAAGATTCCGAATATCAGAAGCTATGGAGGATGGAATGGAGGTGTAAATGGTGGCCTTGATCTCTTTGATGAGTATAATCCAGAAAGCAGTGGAGGTGGTGTAGTTGATTTTAGAACAATTTATTTTGATATCAATAAGAATTCTAATTTTATTGAATTTGAAAGATCTATAAAAAGTCCTATTATCGTTGCCGGGTCGGGAGGTGGTGCAGTTTCTTCCAATGGAACTTCCCTATATGGAGACCATGGTGGTGAACTGTCTTCCATTAACGTTAATGCAAATTCATTAGGTGGAACTCAAGAATCGGGAATTTATGGAATTGGATCCACTGGACAAGATGAGGGAAGAAATAGACAACCAACAGGTGGAGGAAGCTCCATTGGAGGGGTGGATCAGGCTACAGAGGTTCAGACAAATTATATAGATTATGCAGGTTCAGATGGAAGTTCTTATATTAGCGGTTATCCAGGCTGCAAATCTCCATCTGTGGCTGATAATGTTAATACGAGTATTGATTCTCCTTTCCACTTCTCTGGGTATTATTTTACTAATACATTTATGTTGGATGTATCTAAAAAGATGTCATGATTTTCAACATCATATGTCATCATTGGGTTATCAACAGTTCTTAATGAAAATACATAAATGCCGCATTCTTTTCCTTTCATACACACGCTATTAAGGATCACTGAACCTGTTGCTGTCAATAAAATTTTAGCAAATGCGATCAAGAATGCAGTTTGAGTTATATTTTGAAATATTGTTTGATCTGCATATATCCAAGTAAAGTTTGGATACTTCTTTTGGCAGTATTGAGTGATGTTTTGCATATTATAAACATGACAATATCTTGTTAAAGAAGATTTGTTAATAAATATATGATTAACTGATTTGATGTCGTCTAATTTATAAATTGTAACAATTCTATTATGAAAATCTTTCCATGCAACTACAAGACTGCACATTTCAAATTCAGATGTGACAATATATAAATCACTAGCATGTATCCATTTCTTTGGCAAGTAATGAACAAGATATTCAAATTTAATAAATTCACACCATTTCTTTGCAGTTCTAAAATCATCAAACTTAACAAATACTTCTGAACCTTCAAGAATGTTTGTAGGAAGTATTATTAATACACACAATACATCACAGAGAAAGTGACCGAACATTTTTTTCATAAGTAAATCCTACAATAACTTTTTTTATAAAATCCTTCATATTGCAAATCAGAAATATCTTCGTAATCTCTGATTAAATTCTTCCCATTCATAAATTCACGACATGACAAATAGAATTTTCCTTTCTGGTTCCCTCCATAGTACGATATATGGCCTCCAATGAAATGCTTTATTTCAGTTGTTTGGCTAACAGGACTATTTTCGTCATTAGGAATTCGATTATCTTTTGACATATCTCTCATGTAAACTTCTATTTGGCGCATTGGAAGATTGTAAGTATAATTTTTGTAAATATATACATCTTTTAATTGATCAATTGAAGCAATTGGACAATTTTTAAAATCGTATGAAAATAATTCAATTTCGATTGCATGAATCTTATATTGAACAATGATTTGGCCAATGAATAATATCATCAAAGCAAAATAAGCCGATGTGTTAAGAATAAATCGAAGCCAATCTTGTAAAAGCAAAACAAATAAAAAATGATACTTTTCTTAAAATGTTTTACATCAAAAAGTACCATTTATCTTAGTTTTTGATTATTCATTATCTCATGATTGATTTGAATGACTGTTATTGTTCATGACAAGTTTTGTTACGTCAGCAATGGCAAATGACAAAGATGTTTGCATTTTTGCTGTCCAAAACAAATATGATATGGTTAAAAAGGATGAAATAACATTTTAACAAAAGCTGGAGAAAATAATAATTTTCCTCTCGCTAAAATATTAGCAGAATTTGGATCTGATTACCTTTATAAAGGTCAGTATGGAAGGAATATCCTGAGCTGGTTTATCTCAAAGGGTAATCTTGAAGGGGTGCAATATTTTGCAAAACTTCAAGGAATGGATATAAATTCACCAAAGAATGATGGCTATACAACATTAATAACAGCAGCAGATTATAACAGATATGAGATTTGTAGATGGTTATTACAACAACCAAATATCTAAGTAAATGCAAGATCTACAAATGGAAAAACTGCATTATATGTTGAAGAACAAGATAACATCATTGAATTACTGAAAAGTAATGGTGCAAAATATTAATGATCTTTAGTAAATATTCAATATTATTATTGTACTTTCCTGGAACTTTTTGTCTTAACTTTTAGCATGTCCCTGTGGTTTCACTTTTCCAAATATATCTTCGGTAAAATTCGAAGGTTTTATCACAAAAAAATCATTTTTTTTAAAATGTTGGCCTCCTTAATGGCTAACTCCGCTGCATGAGCTTGCAGAAGCATCAATTATATGACAGCAATACAGATTCATAGAGCGTATGACATCCACAACAGAATATTCTTCAGTATCTAATTTTGTGAATTGAATCAATTTAATTTTTTTTATTTGAATATTTTCTTTACAAAGTATCATCACGGATATAATATTAAAAAAATAATTTATTTTTGTGAATTTATTAAATTCACTCATCTTAAAGTGAACCATTTTACAAAAGTAACTTTTTGTAAACCATTCAAAATGCATCACTTTTGTCAAAAAATACCACAGTGAAAAATGAATGAAAACTTGTATTATCAAATCATATGATTATTTTCTCTTCTAAAACGACAAGTTTCCAAGAAATGTTTGTCTGACAAATGTGTTGTAAAATTTTTACTTATTGTAAAAGATTCTACAGCATTGGCTGTAGATCCTTGTAATGGAATTGTCAATCCTAAGATCAAATGCACATTGTTCAATGGTGATATAGTAATTGGAGAGTATTATGATTTTAAAAAAGAACCATTTGTATCATGTTTTTACCAGATGGATATCAATGGCATTATGATTATCTTGGATTTATATCAGATAGTTCAGTTGAGAAGCTTTTATTACCAGATACAATGGAAAAAGTAGATGGAGCAATTTACCATTTCAGTGTTAAAGATTTTACGATTCCAAAATATTTCTCAGCAAAAAAACATTGATATTACAAATTTGTTTATGGAATCAAATCCTGAAAATGTTTTTATTATGCATCAAACTTACTGAATCAAACAGTTTCATTTCGCAGCAGCATTAATGTTTTCCTATAAGATGCATCCTTATGATTATTTTTTAGGTGCTCCTGTGGGCCCTTAATCAAAGATATCCATGAAATCCAAAGGGGAAAAGACTGATGAGATTAGATATAATAGTAACTTTGAGTTCGAAATATTTATAGTAGTATTTTCTGTTTGTTAAATGCTTCTTTAATAAAGAATCTTTTTATTTTGCACGAACAGTTGATTTATTCAGGTCTATGGATATCTTTCACCAAATAATGCTCACATTGAATTTACATAATAGGGCATATTTAAACTTTTTGCTCCAAGACATAACCTTAAAGAGTGAGAAGCAGGTAATGTTTTATATATTTCAATATTTTATAGAACATATTAAAACTTGACATTAAATTGAAATTATCAATAATGAACATCTGATTCCAGAGTTTTTGGAGAAATGACATAATTTTTTTCTATAATTTTTTGTCATTTGACATAATTTTTGACAGATGATAGTTAATTTTGACACCAAAAAATTAATAAAAACAAGTAAAGATACAATTTAACCTGTATTAATACAATATATACTTGTATTTGTTAATAAAATCAATAATTTCCATTCCTTAATCATTGATCGGTATAGGTTTTATGAAAAATTGAAGATGGAGTTCTTAATTTACAAGACAAAAACCCAAAATCGCAAAAAATGATGATAAAACAATAGAAAAATGGATGCAATTACTAAATAATATGAAATCAATGACAAATATTTATATAAAAAGTGTCAAAAAAGATGAAAATTGAGAGGTTTATATCTATCGATCGATTTTACAATAAATCAAAAAAATAAATGACCTTTCTTCTTAAGAAAGCTATGGCAAAAGTGATGGATGTCATCGGCGCTTATCCAGAGTTCGATGATGTCGTCGATGCCCTGAAGAGGATGTCAAAAAACGAGAAAGAAATCATCGATTCGATGGATAAAGCCTTCGGTGAGCCATACGACTGCTTCGTCAAAGGCCAGAACCCAGCGATCTCCAATGTACTCAAGCCAATCGGCGTTTCAATGAAACAGCAAGTCAAAGCCATGAACGAATGTTTCCAGCGTATTTCTACACTGCCTGAAGTTCTCGGCCCGCTGAAAGCGGATCACAAGGAGTTCGTGAAGGCACACAAAGAGCACTTCGCAATTGTGGAACAACACAACAAAGCAGCGCAAGAATTAGTTCAAGCGAGAGAATTCCTAGAGAAGCAGCAGACAGGATCACCGTACAGACTCACAGCAGAGGAGAGTGTTAGAAATGCTGAGGCAAAGGAGGCAGAGACAAAGGCAGCGCTTGAAAAATCTTTACAAACATACTCTTCATCTCTTCATGAGTATGAGGACAAATTCATTGATCAACTCACAACGATATTAGGCACCGCAGCCGCTGAACGTCAAAAACTCGCTGCTGAGCAACGTAAAATTGCTCATGACATCGCAGAGTCAATCAAGAACATCACATCATACAACGACAAGCAGATCCCAAAGCTGAAGCAGGCTTTGAAGGACCTTGATTACGAAGTTGTCGATTAACTATCTTAAAATTTAAATTATACTTTTCATAATTCGGCCTTATTTTACATATGAGACTTCTTGATTCCTCTTATTTTAATTATTCTCCAATTCTTTCATAATCATTGCTTATTGTTAAAATAATATATAAAATTTTGTAAGCTATTAGCTGCATTTAATGTTACTCTTTGACTATAATTGAAGAGATCATTTTAGATTTTGTATGAATTTCGTGCTAATTGATCAATTAATGATTGAATAATTTAGGAAACGTTTTCAAGGTTTTTTTCTCCAACTAAACAAATATGCTCTATTGGATATCTTTTGAAAATGAGTTCAGCAGCAAACATTTTCAAAAATGATGAATTTGTAATTTTAATCATTTTCTTTCACTCATTACCAGTTTTTGTCATGATAAAAGATTTAGATAGAGACTGCATCATTTCCCTTTCATCTAAAACTGATGATTTTAAATTTTGAAATTTCATTCAACAATTTCAACATTTCTTCAAAGAATTCAATAAATAAAGACATAAGACTTCTACAGATATGTTTTGCATAATGATGATGTTTCAGTCATCTACTGAAAACTTGATATAAGGTTTTTGATTCTCCTGAATTATTCCACTTTCGACATATGGTAAAATTGTGTAATACATTTCTGTGCCTTCATCACATAGGTCAAAAATATCTTGAATAAAGTTCCTATAATTTTCATCAATATCGCTATCTAAGTAATCCATGCAAATATGTTGAACGCCTTCAACGAATAATTCGTTCATGAACCAAAGTTTTTTGAATTCATTTGTTTTCGAATGCTTATATCCAGACATTAAGCAATCAATTGCTATCTTTTTCGATTCCACCGGAAAGAATGGGTAGAGCTTATTAACCATTAGAAAAGAACATTCTCCTGCTTCATGATCAGCCAAATCGTCAATGTATTTAAATAAGAATGAAAACAGCTTAAGAACGCTATTTTTCATCATTTCATCTCCATTTTCTAACATATCATTCAGTAAATTTATATTAATACTATGAGCCAAGTTCACTAAGTAGTCAGTCAATTCATTATTCTCAAAATTGATGCATATTAGTTGAATTGCAAATAATTTTGTTCTAGGGTTAAATATTTCTAAATCCTCTGCGACTATTTTGCAAATACTCATTGTGAGAATTAATTTGCTCACAGATTTATTTTCTGAGCACTCTAAAAATGTTGAAATTAAATTCAACATAATTGATTGTGAAGATTGAACGTCTATATCAAGGCAATGACTAAATATTGATTCAAGGACACGTAGTATACTTACAGATTGTATCATTGAGAATTCTTGTTTAAATAAATTTGGGAAATATTTTGAACAAAAAAATGAAACTATTTCTATCAGTTCAATTGATACATCTGTATTTGTAATACGATCAATATGACTTAAAATTCCTTTTTTGAATATCATTAGTGCAATGTTATGAAATTGCGATAAAGATTCAAGAAAATCTAATATAATTCTTATATCTTTGCTTGCATAACCAATAAAGTCATTTAATATATCAAATGAATGTTCAAATATAATTGATTCTGAAATTAGAATTGCAAAATCATTGATTGAAGTTATTTGTCTGATTGATGAAAGAATATTAATATAAAAGTCATTTGTCTGATCGCTAATCAGTTTTTCAATCATTTTTATGAATTCTTTATTAAGAAGAAAATTAATTGATTCCATATAAAAATGCGTTAAACCAGAATTGTAGTTACAAATGAGCTTTAAATAACCAGCTGCCGAATTTATGTCATCTGATTTTAAACAAGTCTCGAATTTTTGGAAATTCAACAATATTTTTTCATGATTTGCTTCTAAATCCATTGAACCATACGATATTTCTTCATTTAGTTCTTTTTTACTCATTTTTGGCAACATTAAACAATCAGATTGTTCGAATTCATTTTCATTTTCCATGAATGAACTTATAAAGGGTCTATAAAAATTAATAAGGGGGTAATACTAATTATTTGTTGGTTGTTTTGCTCGTTATAGGAGCACAACAATTTTGAATGACTAAGGATGTCGTTTTGGAAGAGCCTTAGGAAAATGCAAAAACGCCTCAAAATTCATGTTCCAAGCGACGATTATTTTTTGTATTTTTTTTTTTGTAAATTGCTAAGTATGCGGCACTTACGCATTTTCCAATGGCGTATTTTTTGGACATACGTAAAACCGTTACGCACTTGCGATTTGTAAAATACCCAGCTTCACAATACTTTAGCCACTCCCTGCCTTTTGAGTGTTTACATGTCATATTGTCGGATTCATTTTTTAATGGATGGTTCAACAGTGTTTACCCCAAACTCATATGTAAACTGCTAGCTGAGGCTTTTCCGCATGAATTAACGTATACCATGCAATACATGAGTACCAATAAACTTCAAAAAATCAGCTCATAAATTATGTAATTTCTTCATATCTCAGAAATTCATACGATGATCATTAATTTTGACTTCGGGTTCTCCAAATAAATTGTATACACTATCCACTTCTGTAATAAAAATATTATCATACCGTTAACAATTTTAGGTCTAAAATTATTCAATCACGAAAAACAATAATTTCTCATATTTGAGTGCAGAATCACGAAATACAGGCGAATTCTAGCACCTCCATACACAGAACATCAATCAAATCCAAAAAAACGTTGAAATTTTACTGATGATTTTCACAAAATAATGATGATTACGCTTATTCATGTAAATTTAATTTTCTCATTGTTATTAGTATCATACAAGGAATCATTTGCTTAATTATAACTACTAAAGCAATATATAAATAAATTATCATATCAGATCTTAGTAAAAACTTTAATGTAATTCATTTGGTAGTATTTGAAATTAAATATTTTCATAATGTGGAACATTTTCACTATGTAATACTCCTTAATCTAGCGTTTTTCAAAAATGAATGAAAAAAATTGAAAATGTCTATTTTAACGATTTGCTCAATCAGCATTCGTTATGTAATAATTATAAAATCCAAGTCATTATTCGGATTTCTTTTTCTGCCTTTTAAATGTTTAAAAAAAGTAGATCTTTTGTTTTGATCAGAGAAATTTTTTCAGCATATTTGAGTCATTTTAACTAATAATATAAATAGTATCCATTGACTATGGAGAAATGATATTCAATTAATAGCATGATAAATGAACTAATAATAAAATTCAATATATAATTTTCCTACCGGATGAGCAGGATATGGTATTTTTTGACATCAATATACCATGTATATCTTATATATAATGCATTTCATTGAATTTAAAATATATTTTTTTCGACAAAATGAAAAAGAAAACAAAAATAAAAGGGTCTTTCAGGAATCGAACCAATAGCATATATAATCTTTAGCATTAACTAAACCACTACAACACAATTCAACATTCACAATTTTTATTCTATGGTGAAATAAAAATCTTGTTGACAGAAAGGTGACTCAAAAAAGGAAAAAACGCACCAACGATGTTTCGAACAACCAAACTTTAATCAAAATTCCTGACCTCCCTGCTTTAGACCCGTGGCTAAAGTATTGTGAAACTGGGTAAAAATAATTTTCTTATCAGAGGCAGACAAAGTTAAAATGGAAGTTTCATTAAACGGTAAATATACTTCATAATAGCTCTTGCCATAGAATTAGTCATAAAATATATTACTTTCCTATCAATAATCTATAATGCTTCTTCAATTTTAAAACTCACTGAATTTTTTGTATGGTGCGTATGATTGATAGTACGCACAGGCCAAATAAGTTCTGAAAGTCGACCAGACCTTTTCAATTTTGTATACCCTATAAAGTGTGGGCACTCAGAATTATACGCACTTAAGAATTTTGTGCGTGTTCAAATATTTTTTGCCACAAAATAGCTATATTGATTGTGCCGGCATCTAAAAAATGTCAAGCATTCAAATAAAAAATGTGACAATCAATTCTGTTTTGGTGGATGATTGTACAGGGGTGGGTTTGAGAGGGGCTTCGGCCCTCCCAATAAAACGGAGCGTTCCGCAAAGCGGAACGCGAGGAAAATGTGCGTATTGAGTAAAAAAATAACGGACTTTGCGTATAACAGCCGCATGCTTATAAATTGCTAAAGATCTCATGATTTTACCCCTCAAAAACACATGTTTAATTAATCCATTGCCACCTAATAATGCCTGTGATGCTATATACAATGTTTGGATGGTACGCTATTTTCGAACAGAGCTACTTTTCCCTGTTTTGGAAAATTTAGTGAATAATTTTCCAAAACAACATCCTTACCCTTTATAATGCAGTTTTACCCCTATAATAAATGTCCCTTTATTATTTTCAATTTGGAGAATTTTGAGAGGTGAAGATTTAAGATGGAAGGAAGATTTTTGAATGATTTATTCATATTGGTCTTAAAATAGCCCCATGGTTCCAATTATTGAATGGCAACGATATGAAAAAATCATTTTTGCGTAATACTACTGCTGATATAATTTGTAATCAAATTGGAAAAAGCCATTGAACGATAGATTTTTTTTTCATAATTTTGGAAGATTCTTGAATGATCTTCCTTTTGTTCACAACAATGTTTATTTTTCACTCGATTCTGCAAGCCATCATCAAGTGATGGCAATCTCTTCAATCAGAGCACCCAAAATTTCAACTAGATCTCCAAAACATCGAAAATTCAAATCTCTACAGATCTATTGGCCTTTTTCTTGAAGCCTACAATCCGCTGGATCGAGCCTTGCAGCACACTGTCATAAGTTCCAGAAGCACGCAATCTTATAAAAAAACTCACGAATATGTTTTAAAAATTTCAGAAATTCGCAAAGCAACATCAAATACTCAATGTTCGGCATACGAAAATCTGTAAAATTCGGAGTTTTCCAATATTTTGGGTCAGATCTTGATCTGATTAGTAACAAAAACCCATTAAAACGTTTACCATATGCTAGATAGGTAATCAGGATGCAAATAGCCTATTTTAGTTGCAACTTATTATACTATCCCTCTTTATTTATTACTACCCCTTAAATAAATGCCACTTTTATTTTCCAAAAAATCTTCTTACTTTGTCATTTTTTTCCCAAGTCATAATAATCTTCCAAAACGACATCCTTAGAATGACTTAACATTAAATGTAAAAAATCCATCTGACAATTGTGTGTTATCAAAATCAGAATGTGTTATAGCAATTCTTGTCTCTTGTCCTTCGGTAAATGGTGCCGATTGGTCATGGCAATCAACTGTGCTTAATTGAAAACTTCTAGTACCATCATTAATTTGTACCAGGGTTTTAAGATTTTCAAAGTATTGTGCAACATTACCCTGTAAATTGTTGATATTATTTAGCCTTGTATTAAATGCTGAATTCATTTTAAATAAAATAAAAAACATAAATAATGGTATTAATTTCAAATTTTATTTATAATTAAAATGGCTTGGGGATTTTGGAAAAAACTAAAAGATGTTGCTAAGAAAATTGGTCGTGGAATTAAATCTGGGTTTAATTGGTTAACAAATAATGTTGTTAAACCTGTAGCAAGTTCATTTGGTGCTCAATTCGGTAATAAAGTTAAGGAAAATTTACCAAAAGTTGGTATTGATTTTGATGTGAATAATAATGGTGAGAGAAAATCTGTGATAAATACAAATGATGTTATATCTGATGTTGGTTCATGGGTTGTTTCTAAACTAAAACGTTAAAAAATATACGCGCAACAATTGTCAAATTGTCGCAGCCCAATATTATATTAAAATATTGGTCCAAAAATAATATTTTATTTTTATTAAATGGGATTAATACTACTGCTATTTATTATAGTTGTATATTTCAGGAATAAATCAAGCATGTAACACCAAATCACATTCGTTAAGTTTTAATATGATATTATTTAAGATAGTTATAACTTTATTTTTCTTAGCACGTTTTAGACCAGAAATATTTTCATGAGCACATCCGGTAATTTTCAAAAGACTTTTATAAATCATATATAATTTATATTTAACATTTTCTTCATCATCTACTTTAGGATTTCCACCAATGAAAATTTCATTAAATTGTTCTTGTTATAAGTTAAGAATATCTTGTTCTATGTATGTCATTATTTATTAGAAGAACAAATTTATTAATTTTTTCATAACAAATAAGAATATTTTTTATTTTTACAAATTTATAGGAAACTATACATAAATCATAACAATAAGAATTTAGATTATTAATTAAACAATATATTTTAAGGGACTGGGACAAAATAGAACAACGTGCTTTTCTGACATGTAGCTTATTTTAACATGTAAAGTCAGAATGTCAAAATAAAGGAAAGTGACGTGTTTGGCGGGAAAAATGGAAAAGTGTCAATAGGTTCAAATGTATTGAACTCAATGTTGGAAGCCAAAGAAGACTTCATTGATGAGTAGTTGTGGCCTCATAGTGAAGGATGACCTGGTGATCTTGCAGAGATGCATCCAGATGCCTATTCAACAGAAGCATGATTCAATGCATGGCGAGGTCGGCCTGATACTTCCAAAGCCCTCGAGTGGCCAAACCAGGCCCTAACAAGAACCCACTTATTGATTCAATTTTTAATACACATTACATTTTCACTTTTGATATTAATATATTA
>JALKBU010000728.1:0-26565 GCA_023091735.1 Trichomonas tenax | reverse complement strand
AATATATTAATATCAAAAGTGAAAATGTAATGTGTATTAAAAATTGAATCAATAAGTGGGTTCTTGCTAGGGCCTGGTTTGGCCACTCGAGGGCTTTGGAAGTCTCAGGCCGACCTCGCCATGCATCGAATCATGCTTCTGTTGAATATGCATCTGGATGCATCTCTGCTAGATCACCAGGTCATCCTTCAGAATGAGGTCACAACTACTCACAATGAAGTCTTCTTTGGCTTCCAACATTGAGTTCAATCCATTTCAACCTATTGACACTTTTCCATTTTTCCCGCACAAACACTTCACTTTCCTTTATTTTGACATGCTGACTTTACATGTCAGAAAAGCACGTTGTTCTATTTTGTCCCAGTCCCGCTTCAACCGGGACCCTCAAAACTGGAGACTGAAACTTTGGCATTGTTATAAGTGCCCCCATGTGGTACTATAATTGAGAGGATTCGAGAAAATAATGAGTTTGAAATTGAGAACGGGAGTGAAGTGTTGTCACATTTTTAGATCTAATGGAAGACGAAATCCCATCATACGCTTACGATGAGTATCATGCTCAGTATATAGTGCTTTAGACATCCCTGCATAAAGTTGATGCTCTCTGTAAAATATGGAGCTAATTAATTTGGTTTTAAAAGAATTCAAAAATGTTGATCTTTATAATTTCGTTGAACTATGGCTTTAATATGCGAATTATATATAATTATGGCTTATAAGCTGGTTTGTAATAGTATATATGCTGTAGCTTTATTAAACTTTGAAAAATTAAAATTATATTTAAAATCATCAAATATTGATTCGCCTTTACGCAGGAAGTATGCCTGCGATAATGTGAAGATTCTCATCAGATTTATTAAAAAAAAAATAATATGGGATCAATTTCTAGACTCGCAATACAATAAACACTTAATGTTGCGATGAAGCTTTTGCACTTACATGTTATATCTATTTGTAAAACTAATCAAATATGAACATAATTTGAAATCGAAATTGATATCAATACTTATAAACATGTAAGAACAGAGAATTAACTAACGAATAGTTCTATAAGGTAAGTATGCAAGGAATGTTAGATAATTACAAAGCAATTTCCTTCGTTCGAAGTTCAGAATGAGAAGTAAAATTAAAAAAATTAAATGTCAGTTTTCCTCAAAACTTTTTGATAGTTACTCTATTATCGATGATGATTGATATTTTAAGATATTTTTGTTTTTGAAAGTATTCAAAAAAATAAGTGACTGTATTTAGCATTGCGTGAGATAACAAGCCGCTTTGACGATTATTTGGCGGCTTGACACCTATCGTTCGAGCTTATTAAAGGAAATTTTACCTGTGCTTATATATAGAGATCCTAAATTTTATAATTTTGGTCGATCAAATTCATTATTTTCATTTGAAACACTTTTCTTTTTAATTAAATATTGTTTATATGTTCATTTAAAAGCCATTCTTCAGCGCAATATGTACTTGAGAGATTTGCTTTGATTTATGAGATTTCGAAAATAATATAAAAATAAACATTTAATCAAATAAACTACAGTTAAATTACAGTAATAAAGAAGATGATATTGTATGAAGACATAGGAAGGAAAATAATGAAATTAAATTATATTCTTATTTGAAATATCAAACAAAATTTATGCCAAACCGGAAGAGTGACTAGAAGCTGTTCCAGATGGTGATGGAATGCTTTGTGGCCCGCTCTTTTGAGTGCTAACTTCATCAGAAGGCGGAATTGCCATTGTTGATGAAGATTGCTGTTCACTGATTGTCATACGCGATTTAGTGCTCTTTGTTGATAACGAAGAGGCAGTAGAAAGGAAACTTGGATGAAAATCGTTTGTTTGCGTATTTGTTATTCTTTGAAATCTGATTGGTGGCGCGATAACTACGTCTCTGTACATTGGATCTGCGGCCATAAATGGGGACTCGCGGAGAGGAAATTTCAACAATGGACCTTCTTCAATGAATCGCCACATTTTTTTTGTAAATATTTTGCTAAACGTACAATTTTTATTTTTTGATTTTGTTAATATAAACTATTACCATAGAGATAAGATTTTTTTCAAGAAAGTTTGGCCAATTGTTGTTTTTTTATAAATTTGAAAATTTAATTTTTGGAATTGATAAGAAGAACACATTAAAACACATTCCATGCATCAACTGTTTGGTATATTTCTAATTAAACTCTCATTCGAAATATAAAATCTTTGAATTGAATTCTGTCTGCGGGCAATGATTTTTGAACTTTATTTCTTATATACATATACTCCTGATGAGTTGGATTTTATGTTAAGAACGTGAATATTCGTCATAAAATGTCCAAAACTAATACACATCAACTACAATTTAAAATGCAATAGGGCAAAGTCAAACATCAGAAATTGGAAATCAATAGGAAATTACAACAATTTCTTTTATAAATTGTGTTGTGCTATCACAGTTGTATATTGCGATCATAAGAAGAAGCATTGCTCTTTGATAATCATCAGTAAAAACATATCAAAAATTCATACGAAGTTTTATCCAAAACTTTAATCATATTTTACACATCAACATAATTGAACTAGGCTTATTCTATATTTGCAGTTTAATCTTTACCTATTCTATTATCATTTCATTCTGCTCTGGCTTTGAATTTCTCATTTATATTGCTGTTCAACCATCATTTTTATCACTGGTATTTTTTTATATCAAACAATTTTCAGGATGTTGGAAGCATATTAACAAAGTTTAAACCATAGAAATGATTCACCCATAAGTTTCCTTTACTCACTGTGTCTATTCAGACTTAGTCTCATGAATTTGACGAACAATAGCATTATAACTCATTAAAGGCACGAACTATCTCTGTTTGGACAATATCAATGTAATACACAGTGATTTTTGTGATCCGTGGTGAGTAGAAAACATAAGTCATCCGCGTGGCCACTAAAAAAAAATTAAGAGAGCGATACAGCCATCGAAAATGGTCACTTTTGGAGCACTTTTTAGACGTTTAGAAGATGTTCTGGATCCTCTTGCATACCCAGTAAGAACCGGTATATATCCATCTATCTATTGATATGAATTTTGTGGAGCAACTATTTAGAAAGCTATGGAATCTAAAAAATGATGAAATTTTAGATTTTTTTTCGAAATTAACGGACTTAAAAAAAAGTTAATTTTGCTCCTTCTAAATCAGAAAAGTATTAATTTTTTATTAATTATAGATAGTTCAGTTTCATCTAATAATATTTTGCTCCTTTTTTTCGAAAAAACCCAGCTGTTAAAGATTTTGCCCTATCGTCCATTTTTAGGGGCTCCACTTTTTTTATCGTTGACCTTTTTGAGTTTTGCAATTTTTAATGAGTAAACCCCTTCCTGGACGAATCTGATGAAACATTTACGTGCTTTTTGTGGATGCTGATTCTAATGGTGCAATCTGTTTCATGATCTTAGCAAGGTATTACTTAATCAAGATATGATTACAAATCATTAATGGGCTTCTGTTATGAATCTCTTTGATGATTATAACAAATACATCTCACTATTATAGCGTTCGCTCGCTTATTTTTGCAAGAGTTCTGGTAGAAAAATCAAAAAATAGAAAAGAAAAAATACGCTACGCGAAGAAGTCAAACGGCCTTCCTTTGCTCATACATCGAGCATACATACCTAAAGCTATGCTACCTCAATTTCACATAAAATTTGCTCATTGGTAACATTACATATCAAATTTTCGACTTTACATGACAAATATCAGATAATAAGTGTCAAAAATTGTGACTTTCGTTATTTTACATGTCAAATTTGCTGAAATCTCATGGAGATATGGAGATCCTCAAGTTAAATAGACAAGCAAATGCTATAAACATACTCAGCACCCCTGAAAAGCACATAAATGTCTTCTCAGTTTGGCTTGATAGGGGGTTTACTCGTTAAAAATCGCAAAACTCAAAAAAGTCAACGGGGAAACAAATTCAACCATTTTTAGGTAGTGGAGCGGTACATTTTTTTTTTCAGAGGCCTAGACAATGATAGGGTGATTTTGATGCGATGTATGTATTTTTAGACATAGATGGTGACATTTTTTATATTTTGAGTGATTTTCTTCATTCTATAAATTTAGCTTTTCGTTGCCGCAGCTGCTTCAAATTTTAGACGAATTTTCCAACAAGAATGGATTTGCCTACTCACGCCATATATGAGTGACTACAACCAGAGCTATCATATCGACCAGTTAGTGTGATCTAAAATCATGATTATCAAAATCACAATAAATCGTAGAACTACAACTAACAACAAAAAATACAACCATTTCCCTACCATAACTTAATACTTTGATTGATCATTATATTTTTTTATTTTAATTCAATACAAAAGTCCAAAATTCGGACAATAAATTATTTAAAAATCACGTAAGCTACCTCACACACCAAGCTTGTTTGTCCAAATCTTTTTCTTTGCAAAAATATCGATTCAATCTCAAAAAATATATCGCTAAGCTATAAAATAAACGCGGTGTACAATGCCGCATTATTAATGGCAATCTGATAAAAGTAGTTTTATTAACTAATACCGAATTATTTTGTACGTATTCTTTTTTGTTTTTTCTACTTGCTTAAGAATATAAAAACGTATGAATGTAGGTATATGCATATATCATTATAATATTTATGCCAAATTATGATATTTATAAAGATATTGATTCAAGATTGCACGGATTATTGTTGATTTAGCAACTAACTTGCGCGGTTTTCGAACCCTCTATAGAAATAATATGACTATGGGTTTAAGCAATTTTGAGTGTTGTTTTTACCCAAAACTGGCCGTACAGCATCCTTAAAGAGACAAAAAAATTAGAGCTCTTTCCACAACAAACTTTGTGGCTATAAATATTACTGTGGAGAGGGAGGATAAAACGTTGATTTTTAAAATAAAACTTGAAGTATTAAATCTTATCGTCGTTTCATTCACAATTTTTTTGGTATCTAATGAAATGAAATTTCGCTATAATTATATTTCAAAGGCTTTAATGGCCCAGAAAAACACTTTTAATCGATAAAACAATATTTGGAAAGTTCGGGTCCAGACATGTGAAATAAAATTTTTGTTTCCTGAATGAACAACAAGACCTCAAGGTATTACTTAGAGAAAGTAAACCTGAGTTTCGAGGATTCATTCTCTGTCGCAGCCGTGGTTTCCAAGCAATTGGGCTGCCAGGAGGACTCTCTTCTTGCAACGAAACGCGCGATAAGTTATAATCCAAATAATCCGCAAGTTTTTTCGATATATCCGGACTACAAAGTTATTGTTGATCAAGTTCGCAAGGTTATCGAAGATTACGGACAACAATTGCAGCGAGATACGGAAAAAACGTCTATTTGGATGGTCCTTGGTTATTGCTATTTAGCACTTGGAGACTTTCCCAATGCTTTCGCCGCGTGTTCACGCATAGTTAAGGTCGTTGACTCGCCTGATATCGTTTTTTGCTACCTCGCTGGTATTGTTTACGCGCACTTCAGATACACAGAAATCGCTATTCCATATCTGAAAACAATCATACAGAATCAACCGAAAATGCCGTTTAGAAATGATATATACTTTAGACTGGCGTTGTTATACAGACTTGTTGAGCAATATCAACAATCAAATGAGATTTTAATGTCATTGAAGACGTGTTTGCCTTCTGGACTAACAGAAGGAGATATACAGTTACAGATTGCATACAATTTAAGCCTTCTTGGCAATCCTGATCAAAGTTTGAAGATATATACAGATTTATACAACAAATTTCCAAATAATATAGAAATTACTCGCCAATACTTCATAGCACGCCTTATATTATCAAATGGAACAATGCTTCAAGAGTTACAGATTGAATTGCACGATGCATTTCAGAGATTTGGATTTGATCCGAATTTAATGCTGATTGATGCACGTATCAGTCTAAAAATGAGTGAGACCAAGGCTGCTTACGAAAAATATAAATCTTGCATAGAATATTGCAGCGATTCACCATATTTTTGGATATCTCTAGGTAACCTTTACTTCCACAATCATCAATTAACAGATGCGTTGACTACATTTCAACGTGCTTTATTTATTCGATGCGATATCCCAGAGCCATGGCTAAATATTGGCCTTATATACGAAATGAGAAATGATATTGCAAACGCTGGCAAGTTTTATCAGACTGGCTTGCAAAAATGTCCCAATTGTCGAGAATTCAATGAAAGATTCTTGAATGTTAGGAATCAAAACTCATATCAGCTCAAGGAAGTATCTGAGGACAAGTTCTTCACACAAATTCCTGAACAATTTGCATCAGAATATCTTGCTTCAGTTCCAATGATTCCTGATAATTTCATTCCAAGCCTAACTTCGCTGAATCTTCGTGTCCTTTCGACATCCCCTAAGAGTGTATTTGATAAAGATTATAAAGAATAAAGAATTTTGTAAATTTGAATTCCATTCATTATTAGCATATCAAAGCTTCACTAGCAAAGCTCAAAAAGAAAGTTACGAAATTTCGAAATGTTGTCACTTTTCATTTGATTTTGATGTTTCATTTTTTGATATCAGAGAGTATTTTGAGTGACTCAAACTCTATACTAAAGAAAGCTTACAAGGAAGGCATGGTCGAAGTCGTTGTCAGCGGAAGTAGTTATCAGTACATTAATGGATCTCGACAAAAAACTAAACCTGAGTATGCATTTGATCAAATTGATAAAGACTATGATTGGTGTTCGAATTGTGGAAGATCAAAAGATGAACATCCATTTATTATTTTCAATATCAAAAATAATTATATGAATCTTCAAGGATATTACCTTAAAACTGGTTGCTGTGGTGGGGATATAAAGTGCTGCTGTATAGAAGAAGATTTATACTGCTGTGAATGCTGTTTATACAGCTGGTCGCTTCAAATTTCGAATGATAACTCGACTTGGAAAACAATCCATAAAGTCGAGAAAGACGTCGATATGAGACGCTGCAAGGATAAAGTTTATAAGTTCAGCAAACAATATAACGCCAAGTATGTTCGTTTGATCCAAGATGAATCCTGCTTAAGTGATCCACCATGCATTGCCTTAAACAAGATAGAATTCATTGGGCACCTTTCATATTCCCTTGATTCCACTGATTCCTCAATGGAGAGTGACGACGATGATGTGAGCATCATAGGTCATATATCAAAGAAGATATAAAAACAATGTTTTTACTTCATAAATATTAATTTTTTAGATTTTGATGTTTCCATTCTTGGAAATATGTCCGATAATGCTGACATCTTCGTCATCATCGTGATAAGAAACAAAATCATCATTCTGAGAGTTGTCAGCTAACGTGCTCCCGAGGATTTCCATCCTGTTTATAGCGATGCATGGAGGTTCTCCTGGGCATGCTTCATTTTGGATGATTCTGATGTATTTGGCTGTGTATGTCTTATCCAAGTTGTACGTCTTCTCGGCGCATCTGACCATGTTGTAATTGCGGTCTATTCTGTGAACTTCTGTCCATGTTTTATTATCATCTGAGATCTGAAGTGACCAGCTGAATAAGCAGCAACGGACGCAATACCCTTCTTCTTCGCAGCAGCATCCCTCATCATAGCAGCAGCCACATCTAATGAAATAACCGTTGAACACAAATTTTTGATCTTTAAGAGAAAATGAAATCCATGGATGGTCATCATATGTTCTTCCACAATTTGAGCACCAGTCATAGTGTTTGTTGAGTGGATATATAGCATATTCTGGTTTAGTTAATTGCCTAGAACCATTAATATATTGATATGATGATCCACTGACGTAAATTATAACAAGATGGTCGTTAAATGATTTTTTAAACAGCCCATCAACTTCGGTTGACAACATTCCGGAAACTAAAATTGAGAAAATTGTAAAATTATGTTAGTTTTCGGAAAAAAAACAATAATTTAAATCCAGTATAACCTTTCGCTTCATAATAACAAAAATAATCAACGATACATGCTATAAAAGTAACAACAATATCATTAATACATAATCAAAAACTTAATATTGAAAATCCGATATCGTTCAGCGGTTAGGATATGTGGTTTTCATCCACAGGATCGGGGTTCGACTCCCCGTATCGGAAAACTTTTTTTTTCCTTCAGTATTTTGAGAATCATGAAAAAGATATTGCTATTGATGGTCATTAAAATTTTTGTTCTAATATGAAAGAATTTATAAATACAATCAATAAAAAACAAAAAAAATTACAAATCTATTTCAAGAAAACTCTCCATTGTTCAACTAAGTCTCTTGCAGCATCTGAACTTTCACTAGAACTGTTAGATATTTGCCTCAATACGGGTGCAACTTGTCTGAAGGCACTAACAAAGCTATTGCATTTTTGTTTTCTTTCGTCGAATGCTAAATCAACACCAGAAGATGGTGTCGCTAATGTTGCACGAACAAAGGCACCGAAAGACTGCATCATTGTCTCAATTGAAGAAACAGCAATTTCAGGAGCTAACTTAATAGCAAGTGCGGAAATTTGCATAATATATGACGCGTGATCTAATGTAATTGCTTCTGGCTTCATAGCAACAATAGACAAAATCTCTGATGCAAGCTTTCCTGACTCAGCAGCTTCTTTTAGCACATCGAGGAGTGTCTCTGTATCCAAAGCTTCGTTGATTCTGGAAAGTTTAGAAAATCTTTCATTCATGTAGGTCATGAAATTCGTTCTCTCCTTTCTGAACTCATTGTAGACAACAGAAGATGAGCCATAAGATCTTCCAGATTGCTGGGAATCCTTTCCAACAGAGTTAGGACGAAGAAGACGGCGGCGTGATGATGGTGGTGCTTCATCATCATCGCCGGTTGAGCACTCACTCATAGAGCGTGATTTCTTAGCAAGGCTGTTCATGTCGAGCATGCGTGGTGTTGATCTTCCTCCATTCGAAGGATTTGGAAAATCATCGTTGAGAAAATGCTTCTGCGCTGGTTTATTTTTAGATTTCTGGCCAGTGAATGGCTGTATTCCGTCTGTCTTCTTCTTGGTAATAATAACGCGGTCTTTTTCTGTTGAAGCGATTGTTATTTCTCCATTTGCAACACAAAGGTCTCTTGGCTTGAATGCACCGAAAGGAACCTTTCCATAGACCTGTGGAGGTTCCCAACCTAAGAGTCTTATGAAATCAGTGCTTGCAGAAAGTAAAACTGGATCATCTTGTGCAAATCTTATCAATTCTATGGAATGAGAATCGAGGGGATACGAAACTTGCATATCTTTGCCCAAACTCACGTCATAGAAATGTACACTTCGATCTGCACCGCATGATGCCAAAATGGGCTCTGTTGGATGGAATCTCACGCACGTAACTGCATCTTCGTGACATGTGAACTTGAAGAGCTCCTTTGATGCCGCGAGATCGAAGACTCTCACGGTTTTATCAGCGCCACCAGATACGACTAACTTTCCATCTGACGAAATATCGATCGAATTCGCAGATCCTCTGTGATTTGCATACCATTGCACAGGATGGCGTTGTGTTTTAGAAAGTACATTGATTTTACCATCATATCCGCATGTTAATATCATATTCGAACTTTGTGTATGAAAGCATAAGTCATTGACAACAGATCTGTGCGCAGACCATGTCGCTTCGTTTCGCTGGTTGTTTAAATCGAATAATATAACTGTTCCTCCCGTATTTCCTCCGAGCAATTTGTCTTCGTAGATGTTGAATCTGCATGCTGTGACGCCTGATTGGAACGGACCGAACGTAACTTTCGGATTTTTCCCTCCATACATCCAAAGGTTGACTAATCTGTCCTCGCCGCCTGTCGCAAAGACATTTCCGGTCGAAGGTCCGAGTGCAACGCAATTTACGTCACCTTCATGCGCAATAATAGTCTTCTGAGACATTTTCCAAAAATAATATAAAAATTTTAAACGAAAGTGACAAGATAAGGTTAATTATAAAAGTGTAAATAAGGTTCTGTTGTAAAGTATATTAAGGTTAATTGGATGTAAAGTGTATGAAAAGTGACGTAACCCTGAAAAAACGTTATTACTCATATTTTTCTGGTATGTTCCGAGACAAATATCAGGCTGGCTTCTTAAGCCTCTTTTATTCAGTTGGATCAAAGCCACTCAGCATCTGGGATTAGCATGTTGAAAATGGCGACATAAAGAGACTCACAGACCCTGATATTCGTTCTTGTGTTCTCGAGATTGTCTCCAACAATGTTAACAACACATTCATTACATTCCCAGCAGATCCAAAAGATGAACTCGCTATCAAGCTTCCATTCTTGGTGTTAGTTCTCAAATATTTGAAGAAATACTTCACATTTGAAATCCAGGTTTTGGATGATATGAACATGCGCCGCAGATTCAGAGCATCGAATAATCAGTCAAAGACACGTGTGAAACCATTCGTTTGCACACTTCCAATGAGACTGGATCCAGGATGGAACCAGATTCAGTTTAACTTGAGCGACTTCACTCGCCGTGCTTACGGTACAAACTACATTGGGACACTTCGCGTTTCTGTTTACACAAACTGCTGTGTTCACCGTATTTACTTCTCAGATCGTCTTTACACAGAATATGAAGTACCACCAGAATATAGACTCATTCCAACCAAACCAGAAGGTGAGGAGTCAGAATAAAAAGGTTTTTTATAAATTTCAAAATAACAAAACTCTTTCGATCCATTTTGGTATCATATATCAATATATCTTCCACATCCACAAAAAGATATGTATAACAAATCATTAGAAGTTTTATATTTTGTTTCTATAAAATTTGTGGATTGGGAATTACATGTGACGAATAAAAATTATAGCATCTGCAAGAATCATATTGGTTATATTTCAACTCCCGAATATTGAAATTCAAATATTTTAAATTTATTTCCATATGAAGTTGAGAATTAAGATATAAAGCATACACATTATGTACTAAATGCTGATCATCTTATTTATCCCTAAAATAGATATAAAAAAACACATATCGAATCTTATGCTGAGAATCAAGATATAGAATATTTAGGTGATATATTTTATAAATTACGTCTCTTGGGTCCACAATATTGATAATCAAAAAATCAAAATCCGTTATAAAATGGATTTTGACGTAATTTTTTGATATTTGGATATCATTTGAAGTGCCAAAGCTATTCCAACAATCAAAAAAATTGAGAGGAGTTTTATACGTTTTCTCAAGAAAATGAGTGAGGAAGAGATTCTTTTAGACCGCATCAGGACGCACGTCTACTTGAACGATATCCATCTCATTGAGTGGTTCGAGGATTTCGACAAGCTGAGGACAGGCAGAGTCACGAGAGAGCAGTATCGCAGATGTTTCGAGTTCGCAAAGTTCCCTCTGACCGAAAGGGAGTGGGAATTCTTGTGCGACGAGTACGCGCACGGCGATGACGTCAACTACAGGGACTTCTGCTTCGATGTTTCAAAAATTTTCACAAATCCAGAGTTAGAAACTATGCCAAAAGGAGAACTTCCCAACGCAAAAGACACGGTAACGAGGATAACAAACAGAATTACTTCGAACATGGCTCCAGAAGTCATGGATTTATTCAAGATTTTAGTTCATCAAGTCACAACAAAGGGAATTCACATTCGTGGGGCATTCATGGACTTCGACAAGGCGAACAACGGTCGTGTGACGAAGTCTCAGTTCCTTCGCAATTTACCTTTCGAAAAATTATCACAAGCGCAAATTCAGATATTGTTAGACCGCTATTTGGATCCAAAACTTGGCGATGTCAACTATAAGAGGCTGCATCTCGATGTGATTGACTTCCAAAACCTTCCAGAACAGAAAGAATTAATTCCAGAGTTCAATTTGCCGCATCACAAGCAGAGCATTAAGCTCCATCCGCTTCCTTCTGATCCGGACACAGTCATAGAGCGCTTTGCCGAGTACGTACACAAGAACCGTGTAAGAATTCGGGATTTCTTCGATTCTCACGATCCACTCCACAGCGGACGCGTTACACCGGATATGTTCATGAACGTTTTGACGCTCTTCGGCTTCCAGTTCTCTCCAGAGGAATTGAACGACTTGGCACAGCGCTACAAGATCAGAATCGATTTGGCGGACTTCGTTAGATACAAAGAGTTCTGTCTTGATGTTGACCGCACTGTCAAAGTGATCCGCGACGCCACTCCACAGCCACCGCAGCCGTACGACCAGCGCGCGCAGGCAGTCATCGATAAGGTCAAGGAATACATCGCGAAGAACAGAATCAACGTTCTTCCACCATTCCAGGACTTCGATCGCACAGGACGTGGTTATGTCACTGAGCTCCAGTTCCACCGTGTTCTCTCATTGATGACGATCCCTGTCTCCACCAACGATGTCCATGTTTTGCTTGCCATCTACGGCGGAAAGGCAGACGGCGTCGATTACTTCAGATTCGTAGAAGACATCGATCCAGCGCACGCGCAGTCTCGCAGGACATTCAAGTCCGTCAACGCGACAATCGAATCAATTGAGAATACGTACGGACACACACCAGCAGGCGACAAGTTCGTGACACCGGATGTCGCTGACCAGCTGATCTACGAGTCGAAGAAGGGCTTGCTTCCAAAGACGAAGGAGAACAAGTCGCTTCCAGACTTGATGGGCAATATCCAGAGGTGGTGCTACATCCACTCCGTTCATCTCCACGACTTCATTAAGGACTTCGACCCACTGAACACAGGCGAAGTTACAGACAACCAGCTCAGGTCATCAATGAACGTTGCTGGATACAGATTAACGGATGACGAGTTCCAGTTCATCACAGACGCATACAGGAGCGAAAGAAACCCGGACAAAGTCAAGTGGATGAAGTTCGCTGATGATGTTTTGGCATTCATCGCGCCGAAGAAGTTGGAGCAGACACCAAGGTTCAATCCAACACTTCCTTCTCAGGTTATGGCTGATACAAGGAAGGCTGAGCTGTCCGGAAACTCGCAGCTTTCTATGACAGAGCAGGTCCAGTTGATCCTCCAGAAAGTCAACAAATACGCAGTCCAAAGAAGAATCTCTCTTATCGAGCAGTTCCAGGACAAGGACCGCCACAAACATAAACAAGTTTCAACGATTTCATTCGCTCAAGTTATGCAGCTCATCGGTGTTCACTTGAGCATGGCCGAGATCAACTTACTCGCTGAGTATTACTTAGATCCAGCAACACACTTCGTTAATTATCCATCATTCGTCAAGGACGTCGAGAGCCTCGGCGGCATCATCCAGCCGGAGTACACTGAGCTTGTCGTCAACAAGGCGCCAACGTATGCTGGTGGAATCAACAGCATTGTTGCAACAAGGCCGCCTCTCACCGCCGCTGAGCTCACATGGAACAAGATACTGCCAAGAATCCAGAGCTACGTCTTCAAGCGCCGCGTGAGACTCATTGAGTTCTTCGAGCACTTCGACCACCTCAGACACGGCACAGTAACGCAGCAGAAGTGGTACACTGTCCTCGGCGAAACTAATCTACCACTCGTCGAGGATGAGATCCAGTTTGTTGGAAAGATGTTCGCTGTCGATGGTGCACTCGATTTATTCAACTACAGAGAATTCGTTGAGATCGTTGACCAGATCTTCTATGTCAAGGATCTCCACAGGAATCCAACACTCCGACCAAAGGAGCAGCTTTCATTCATCCCAGACCCATCCGTCACAACAGCGATCATCCCTGAGCTTGATCAGCAGAAGTGCGACGTCATCATCCAGAGGATGAGGAACTATGTTACAACGAGGAGAATGGAGATCAGACAGCAGTTCGAGGATTACGATAAGGCACCACACAGAAACTTCATCACAAGGGCGCAATTCAGGCAGTGCATTGGAAGACTCGGACTCACATCAAGCAACGATGAGCTTGACTTGCTCTGCAAGAAGTATAGATGCACAGAACTCGATGAGATGAACTATAAGGCTTTCTGCGAGGATGTTGGTGGTTATCTTGATTATCATGAACAGTCAGAGAAGAAGGAATAAAGATCTTTTTTTTATTTTTTTGAGCTTTTACAAAAATCAACAAACTTTTTTTCATCAACAAAACCAATTCTAAAATCCAAACAATGTCACATAAAATGTATGATATATGTATAGCAAATTATTTAATTTTCGATATAGGAAATAATCTGCATCAGTGAAAACTTTAATTACACACTTCGAGGACGGAAATATAAAATTGCAAAAATCAGTTAAATTTTGAATTAAAGATTTCCTCTTGGATCTTAATGTATTGGCTGTATTTCTCTTGTAAAGACATGAATCTTTCCAACACGTTTTGTTCTTCTTGCATTATTGATAAATGACACTTTTGGAAGATTTCCAAAAATGAAATGAAGTTTTTCTTTCTTAACTATATCACCCATGGTCTGCTTTGATTGATTTCAATATTCTTTTTGTCTAAATCGTTTGGAAGAAATAATTCATAAAATTAAAATCAAAAACTCTTAAAGCATTTTAGGGTTTAGCAATCATATGTCATAAACATTATGTTTGAAAAAGATAAATTTTGAGAATTAAAATTATGAAAATTTTCTATACAAAAAAAATCACATTTACTCATAACGAACAAATGAAAAGGATATTGTCTATCTAATTATTCAGTTTTCTCTGTGTTTTCTGGTGCAGCTGCAACTTCTTGTTCAGGAATTGCTTCTGGTTCAGACTTTGGTTCTTCTTGTTGTGGTTTCTCTTCTTCCTTTGGCTCTTCCTTCTTCTCAGGCTCGTCGTTCTCCTCTTCTTCATTCTTTCTAGACTCTATAATCTCTTCAGCTTCCTTTCTATCGCTGTCCTCGTCCTCCTCTTCAATGTCTTCATCGCTTGAAGACGAAGAATCGTTTCCTGTGACATGGTTAACTATGATAAGTTCGCCGTCATCTATATCGTCATCATCATCTTCGCTTGATGATGACTCGGAAATAAACCTATCACCGTCGCTGTCTGATGAAGATGTGTCCATTATTCCATCGTCTGTGCTCTTGTTGGCTCTGTCATCGGAGCTTGATAATTTCTCGCCATAGATCTTGTTGCGGAGTTCGGCTCTCTCACGAAGCTTCGTGATATACTGTTTCCACTCATCTGTGTCAGAGATTCCCTTTTCCATGGCGATCTCAGACAGGAGGCAGATGTGGAAGTTTGTCTTTGTCTTTTCGAAGTGGTCAATGATTTGCGTCGTCAAATGATTGGCTTTTTCGAAATCTTGTATTTGATCTGTTGTCATTGCCTGGAAAGACTTGATGATTCCATCATTGAGGAATGTAGAAGTGCCTTTGTCGAAGATTCGGAGGAGAATTTCTGGCTTATCTGTTGTAAAAATGCGTAAAGCGGCTGCGAGAACGTTTTGTGGCTGCTCAGCAGTAAAATCGAAGTGAGAAGCTGCCTGCACGATGATATCCTTCAAATCAGGGTGTTCGTCGATTTCTGATTGTAACATTGATAATAAATTAAAGGTTTCTATTTGAATTAAGTTGCTATTTTCTGGATTTGTTGCGACACTGAGTAAGTTTGTGATGACTTGTGGGTTGCAGATCTCAGGGATCATCAGTTGGTTACTTTTGATAATTTCTTTGATCGCAGTGATCGTGTACCATCCGTTATTGTTGTTGATTGACTGCGAAAGGGCGATGAAGAGTTCGTCATTAACACGGAAAACGCTTTGATATTCAGTGCAAAGAATAACGAATAAATCGCGGAGACCAATACATGTCATATTGTGCACAAGGAACTCCTTGAGGTCCTCTATCTGCTTAAGAAATGTACCACTGCTGAATCTCGCGAGAGACTCGACAATCTTTGAATAATGACCGCAAGCTCGAGGATTTGAATTAAACTCGGATTTGGGGAATGCTGCAATCCTGCTCACGAATTCCGTTGTGTTGATCAAACGATTCATCATGTTTGACATTCCGGTAGATAAAACGGAGACAGCCGTGCGAACAGTCTTCGCAGGAAGCTTCGTGTCAGGTGTGATGCCGTTAAACGCGAGATCTAACAGTCTGTTGATGTTCTGCGGCTTGACCAGGAAAGATATTAAAAGTGGAATTCCATTCCTGATGCCTGCCATGAAAGCTGGATCATCGAGGACCATCTCCACGGTGGTGTCCTCCTTGTCAACAAGTGTTTCGATACTTGCGAGGTTTGGAGGCCCGAAACTCCACATTTTTTGGCAAAACCGCCTTCTAAATTTTTTTAGAGATTTTTTTGTTGGTATACATCGTCGATTTATTCTTTTGTATTTGTGTTTTTTGGACCATTTCCTTTGTGAAAATCACGAAATTAATGAAAACTGTTTTTGATATTTTTGATGAAATTTGATTTGTTTTTTGATAATTTGAATTTATCATTTTTAGAAGAAATCCTTTATGAGCAATTTGATAAAAATTTGTATCTTATGGATATTTTATTTTTAGAGGAATTGCTATATAAAAATCACAAAATTATGAGATTTTGTTTTTGATAATTTTGATGATTTCAATAACAAATTCTGGGCTTTTGGGTATAGACTATGAAGGCAATTTCATGAAAGAGCAAAAAGAAATTACATAAGAATATTTTTGATTAAAATTGATGAAATTCAAATCGATTATGGAGCTTTTAGATATCGATATTTGAGAGGATTTCATTTTAAATCGAAATGAAATTTTTGAAATTAATTTTGGATAAAAATTTGATGAAATTGTATTCATGGAAAATGGTGAAAATTGTCATTGAAAGATCTACATTTACTAACAGAAATTAACATGCTTCTTGCTCGATTTGGATAACAGATGCTTCGAAGTATGAAACAGCCGACATTAAGCGTCATTTGAAGCCAGGGAGGTTAAAGAGCTGCTGTACATAGTACAAAATTCGGAATGGATCAGCTAAATCGCATGAGCACATCATAGCTATCCATATTTCGATGATATCATCAAATCCAGGCATTTTATCCATGAAATTGTCCACTTCGCTCGCTTGGTTCGCCTTGTTCGCCCTGAGTACGCACATCATTGACAGGCTTTCATGTGCTTTAGCGAAATTATATGCAATATCAATCGGAGTGATAGCGAAATTGGAGCTGTTTATCCACTCTGTTGGAGCCTTCGAGGCCACATCAATGGTGAATAGTTCGGTAATTGGTTTGTCTTCGAAGCCTTCTTTAACATATTTGAGTTTGATTCCAAATTCTTTTGGTGTTTTCTTTCTCAAAGCTTCGACATTTTTGTTGTATTTCTCGATTCTGTCTGGAAGAGTTGGTTCTTGGAGAATCTGTGGATATAAAGCGTTGAAAATGAATCTTTGAAGGAGAATTGCGATCATATCTGCGCGATTTACGTCTTCTGTCTTTACGAATGTTGCAACAGAAACAGTGGTATTGTCGACCCATTGGCGAATGAAATCAGGATTCAATTCGTTCTCTGGAGGAATTGGCCACAATAATTCTTTAACAAGCGGTGAATGGTGTGATTGGAAGAAATCCATTAATCCATATTCACCGGCAAGTTCAGGGAAGTATGAAGTTCCTATCTTTTTTGATGATAAACCTTGATCAATCAAATTATTCATTAATTGAATGTTTCTGCTGTTAGATCTGAATGGATGCGGTGTGTAATGCAGTTCATACATAATGTCTGTGATCTTTTTTCTGAGATAATTCAATTTTCTCAATGGCGGACGTGAGAAAACAAATGTTGTTCTGTCTGCGGGCGACAAAAGCCGTGAAGCCTTTATCATTATAGGCATTGGATTGTTGTTGATGTAGTTTAACAATCGTACCATTGCTTTTAACAAATCAATCTTATTATTTAGAATTTCGTGACATAAGTCTATTGATAATTTTAAGTATTTGTCGAATTTTTCTCTTAGGAATGCCATTTGCGCAACTAAGAAGTAGTTAAAACGATCAGATTCAGGTATTTCAAAAGTTTCTTCTTGAAATTCATCTTCTAAAGTGTTTAAAATGTCAGTGGATTCGTTGATTTTAGGAATTTCGTTGATCAATAGATTGTGAATAATTTAAATTATAATTTTCGCATTCTGGCTCCTGAATCAAACATTGGTCAGGAATTGGTATCAAATACTGCGACAGCTTCTTGAAGTTGTACTCTGACTGGAAGGTTCCACCAGTGTTCATGAACTGCTGGGCGAATTCCTTCTTCATTTTTATGACTGCATTTTGACGACAAAAATCTCGTCAGAAATTGAAGCCTTATTTATATATTTAGCCTATTTTACTTTTGAAATTATAATATGCTAAAGCTGCACTCTATATTGGTCAATGAAATTCAACATAATTCTAATTTTTAATATACAATTGTTCATCATTAAACATAGCTCTTCTTTTTAGTTTCATATTTTCATATTGAGTCATTTTCCAAGATATTGGCAAAGATATAAAAGAGTTTCTTTTTGATATTTAATTTCAATTAAAATATCTTGATATTGAACTTTTTGTTAACTATAAACTTCATCTTCATATGGAACACTTCATGACAATATCTTATTCTAGATGATATATTAAATTTAAGTTGGAAATATCAAAAATATTGTCTCATAGCATTAAGTTAAATGAGAGCTTTTCATGTGAAACTTTCTATTTATTGAATACAAATAAACTAATATAACATATTTTGGTTAAATGTATATATTGAAATCTCAAATTAAATTATTCTTAATATGACGTCCTATTATTGGGAACGGAGAGATAACTAAGTAGCCTTGACCATTTGCTGGTTGAATTTCTTGAGTAATTATTAAAATAATATCCAAAATATAATCAACGAAGAATATTCCGAAAGTAAAGAACTTAATGAAGCCCAGTGATGTATATCCTAAATAAAAGCGGTCCAAACCGAATAACCCACCTAAAAATGATAAAACGACCGCTAAGGAATAGCTTTTTCCTTTTCTATTGGGGCACCACTGTAGCCTCGAGAATGTTCTGTTTCCTGTGCATTCTATGGAATCGTAAACCGTGCAATTTTGATGCCAAGTATTATTGGACATGCAGTATTCGAGCGTCCATGTGTCATTCGATATGTCCGGATCACCGCACACATACTGCCACGTGTATGAGTCTTTGCACTCTATCGAATGGCTTAAACGCAAAAAGAATAAAAACATTATTTAAGAATCAAAAATTATCAAGTAAAATAAATTTATTGGCAAAATTAAAATATCACAATTCTAATCCTGATTTTGTCAATAGATATAGATACATGATTTAAAATAGTACTAATTGGCTAATTTATTTTTATGAAATCTTTGATATTTCAATGAGAAAATTAATTTTTGGCAAAGAATGTGTTTTTATTTCAGAAATTGATTATTATTAAACGGATGAAATAGTTTTGGATTTATTTTGTAGAAGTTTTAGAGAATGTTTAGAGAGAATTTAAAGATTTAGAAGAGTTAGAACAAGATATTTAGAGATTATCTAAAAAAAGATTGGGGATGTACAGAAATGCTTACAGTTTAAAAGCTTACAATCCATTGTGAGCCATGTAGAGGGCATCGCGAAGGATTGTGAGATTCTTGATGGCTAAGCCCTTTGCGCCCTTAGCTTCCTCAGAGGAGATTTCTGCCTGGCCGATCATGAATGGCTGATCGCAGTCGAGGAGGTGAACTTGAACAATAGCGCCGGCTGCGAATTCCTTTGGGACCATCTTGATACCAGGAGCCATGAGGTCGGCACCACGGAGGAGAGCCTTGACAGCACCCTCATCGACATAGACAACAGGGAGAAGTCCTGGATAATCAATGGCTGTTCTGAGCATTGGGAAGACGTCGCCTGTGCCGAGCTCGACCATGACTGGCTTGTTGTCGACTGCGTAGAGTTTGAGGTGCTGTTCGATGGAATAGACAATGACTGGTGTCTTCTTTGGGAAAATTTCGTCGAGAATTCCCTCAATGAGTGGCATCTCCTTGATTGCCTGGTTCTTCAGCTTTGTGAGAAGGTTGCTCTTTAATGTTGTGTGCTTTTTGAGCTTCTCAGCTGGAAGTTTCTGAAACATTTTTTTATTTTGGCCATCGACTGATTTTTTCTTAAAGAATTCTGTCTAGCTACATGTTTTGAACTCTCAAAATGGCGCTTATTCTCCAAATTTCGGTCGCTAAATTTCGAGTTTTGGAAAATATCATATTTTTCATATTTTCAAAAGTTCATTTTCAACAAATATAATTATTACAAATCTCTATACATTCATCTTTTAACTCTATACCCATTTAGATTTTAGCTATTTACATATGTTTTACCTTCAATATTCAATATTTTTTGTTAAAAACCTATTTCACATCATATAATGAATACAAAACTATAGGCCAACAAATAGAATGATTGGTGAACACATTTTATTAACTATATACAATTATATAAATTGTTTCATAATTTTATATCTTGTTTCCCGGAAATTTGATTGTTATATTTCATTATAAAAACATATGTTTCTGAATGAATTCATGGTGATCATTGAGATTTACCATTTTTGATCAATGAACTTCATATATTGTAACATAGAATCAATATATCACAAACGCATTATAGACATTCATCTAACTATCAAAGAATGTTACTAATGGTTGAGTTCCAAGCTCAAGTTTATATAAGGTGTGATTTTGATAATGTTATGATAAAAATGTTGAACGCATCATAGTGCATTTCTCACTTGATTTTGCTTAATTATAAAGAAGAACTCTTAAGCCATATTACTAAATCTTTCAACTCTTTGTCTGAATATTGATATTTTATATCTCAAGTATCGCAAAGGTAAATCACATTAAAAATATGATGCAAATCGTATATAAAGAGGAGAAAAACGTAAATTTTTGGTTTTGAAATTGTTTTATTAATTTTTTGTTTAGAAGAATTTCTCGGTGAAATATTTGTTGTTGAAAAGCAGTGGTAGTTATAATACAAACAGATTAAACTATTTAATAAATAACAACAAAACGCCGTATGTTAATAAAATAACTATAAACTAAAAGATAATTAGAAGACTGAAACGTACTGCTGATTGAGCCTGAATTGACCTACTGGAGTAGCAACTGGCCTTTCATTGTATGTATATTCAGCTGGGGTATATTTCTGATGGTATGCCATGTGGGAGAACTGATGAGCGCATGGATTTAATGGTCTTGGAAGGTTACGAGCGATTTCTACTGGTGATCTGTTAAAGACACCAAAGAAGGTGTTTCCATTCTCAGAAATCATTTCATCATCGACAGCTAACCATGGATTCTCCATCAAGAAAATGATTTCATAAGAAAAACAACCGCAAAATTTAGTCTCAATTTTCTGTTTGTGAAGCCGCTGAAAATATAGTCACTTTTTGAAATTTTCATCTAAATAAGCTAGAAATAAATAGCCGAGCATTATATATTGAGACTAAATCTTTGTAAACTAGTCAAAAATTTTATTCAAGACATTCAATTTGACATAAATCGAAATTTATAACTGCATATATTTAAAATGTAATTCCATCCCAATCAAAATTTTTGACAGAAAATTTTCAGCTCTTTCAAAAGTTAAAGTTTCACCTAATCAGATTTTTCGGTAAATCCAAATCCTATATCAGAAGAGAGTCACATCAAATAATTTTTCATAAATTGAATGGATGTGATATTGTTATTCTTAATCGAAAAAAATAAGAATTCTAGTTTTAGATTTTTGTTGTGATTCGTGATCAGCATCATCTGGAGGTTATACAGTAGTGTCAAAATAATCTTTTCGAAAAAGTGATTTTTCAAAAATACAATTTGAATTTTTTATGAATTTTTTTGCTAAAAAATTTTTATCATTTATATTTTGATCAATGCTATGTAGCAATCACTTTTCAAAATATCTCAATTCAATTTTCTTTTTGCAAAATGAAGCATAATATCATATACCAAACCGATATATTAGATAAAAGTGAGAATTGAGACAAGCGTTCAAATGAAAATCTCCTTTTGAAGCATAGTCAAGTTATATTCTCAAATAAAAATTCGTATTTGATGATTTTAATGATTTTGAATATTGTCATGAATAAATTTTATTGCTTAGGACCTTTTGCTGATATTAAAATTTCTATATTCGAAATTGTTTGGAATTAGTGAATTTTTTGAATTAATCTAAATCTATTACTGCAAATATGATATTAAATATCATTTTATGATAAAAATACAATCACTTGGCAAAAACTTATTTTTCTTTTCTGATGATATAAATTGGATATTTCACATATGTAGATATTAAATTTCACCAAATAATCAATTTTTACAGTTATCGAATGCAAAATGTGTTTGGCTGAAGCTGAAATTATGGCTATGATCATATTATTTTATGTTATATTTAAATAACATCAAATTTCTTAGCAATAAGTTATTCAACAATTTTTTTGACAAATTATTTCCCGAAAGGATGGGACTCTCCTTCTATAACTATACCGAAGACTGTACACATTAGATCATTTACAGTTTAAGTCCATTTCTTCCTTCCAAATGCAACAAAATCGAATTTCTAACAATTTTCCAGGAATTACCATATGTTTACCGTATTAATATATCTTAAATATATCATTGGCAGTCTAGATTTCATTCCTAATCAGCGGATTCCGATTAAATTTTGAGAATAATTTATCAATGTAAATTTTCTGTTCGTGCACATGTGAAATACAATGTACAGATCATGAGCTCATTCGATCTCATGAGATTTCTACTAAATCTCATTTAATTTTAGAAAATTTATTGAATCATAAAAGAAATGCTGTTAATCAGTATTTAAAGTCATAAACAGTTATACAAACAATTTATTAAATCTATATTAGTGGTTCCTTAATCTATGGGAAAAATTAGATATATTTTTTCTCATGCAACATCTTCCCAGCTAGAATCATCTTCCTCTTCATTAGGAACCAATCCTTCGCCTTCTTTGAATGTTTTTCCAGGATAAATGTTGAATTCTTTAATTTCATCTGAATCATCAAAAATTTCATCCTCTTCTTCTTCTCTTTCGCTACTTTGATTCTCCATCTGTTCCATATATCTCCTCATCATTTCTTGCGGATCTTCTTGAATCTGTGGAGGATTTTCTAAAAGTTCAATCGCCTTATCAACGAATATATCATACATCGCTCCATAATCTTTTTCTTGATCATCCAGAAGATCATTTGTTGCATCCTGGAAATCAATCTTTGATAGCGATTCTATTGTTTTAATTGCGAGTTTTGGATCTTGGAATGATATTTTCAAGAGTTTAAGTAATAGTTTGAGGCAGAAATCAAGAACAAGTTCGCTTTGGCACTCTATTAGATCATAGACAGCTTCCAAGTAATCATTTTCAATGATATATCTGATGACTCTAACGATATCATTTTCTACTAAAATGGAGAGTGTTTCTATCACTGTTAGGCGCATTTCTAATGATCCAAATGATAAAATAGTCATTAGTTCGAAAATAACATTCGACTTAAATATTTCTTCTTCGGCAGTGGTTCCATGGCCATATGCATTGATGAGAATATCGCACATCATCTGCAATTCTTTGTTCTCTTTCTCAACCTTGATTGCTTTTATGATTAATTCCCATGGAACTAAAATCGCATCTTCGATGATTTTCTTTGATGGACATGTTAAAATTTTAGCCCAGAAATCGAGAATTGATATCCTGAGTTCCAAATACCCAGTGCAATATGCAGCAAACAGTTTACTTGGTCCAATAGTTTTCATGAAATAAGTCATGTTTTGGATGCTTTTTGTGCAAAACATGTGAATAACTTCAATATCGAATTCTGTGAGTGTAGAAAGGTCGCTTCTGAACGTTGGAAGATACATATCTGTGATGAAATGACTGGATTCTATAGGAATTGTAACATTTTCATCAGATAAAATAGAATGAAAAACTGAAGTAATTAATTTCATGTGTTCAACTTTGTGAAACTCGTTATATAACAATGCATAGATTTCGAATCCGTTGAGAGCCACAAATTGTACCTTTGAAGTTGTTCCATCGTGAATAATATTTTTAAATAATGTGAGTGAAAGAATTCCATTCTTAAATGTGTCCTTCTTTGCACACTGTTCAACAGTGAAGTAAAACAGGAAATTAATGAAGTCTTTGTACTCAAATGCTTCATAATCAGATGATTGAACAGCACTCCATGCGATTGCTGTGTAAAACGCCTGCACCATTATATTGAGTGGCAATTTCGGCGATATTAATTGAATAACTGTTTCAGCAACGTGATATCTATAAATTTCTTCTGGAATGTTGTCTCTGTTTTGTAATATCGATGTTCTGAGGAAAACTAAATCTCTGTGTATTTGAATGAGATTGTTTTCACTTAGTGATTTGCGCAAATCTTGAATTTGTTCACAAGGATCAAGGTGAAGACCCAATTTTGGTGTTGTCCCGACATCGAACTCGTTAAACATTGGTTTTTCGTCCGGTTTTTGTTGTTTGTAAATGTCTTCTTCATCGGGCAATTTAAATTGCATTTTTCTGACAAATTTTGATTGACATGACATATCTAATTTTTACATGACATATCCGAATTCATCATCTCATAAACATATATTTAACACTTCTATACTAACGCTAATCCGTGGTATAAATTTAGGAGCTCATTTCACTAATTTCAATATTTTTCAAATATTTTCCAAAATTTCATGGTTGCAAAAGGCATGCTATGGATTTCACTTTTTCTAATATAAAGTCCAACAAATTCGATGAGTTTTTTTCTTGAATCGAAATTTAGTTCTAGAAACTCTTAAATGTAATGACAGTATTCAGTTGAACCTTTTCTATCAAGTGGCAGTTCTAAAATGAAAATTTAAAATTTTATCCAACATTTTGAGATTTATTGTTTAAAATCTTCTAACTCTTTGCCAGCTTGTATGCCTTTTGATAGGATTATCACATCTTGAATCAAATGATGTTATCCTTGAATATACGAAATATCAAAATTAAGGTGATGAAAGTCCCTTCTTTTCGTCCTTTTCCAGGATTACATCCAAACGAAAAACAGGCAGAATTAGAATATAATAATCTGTAATTAAATTCACTGAGGGCGATAGTATATTTATATAGTATAGAAAGACATATTATCATGAATATCATCGTACTCGATAGAAGAATACGATTCAACGAACGGTGTTGAGTCTTCGGGCATCATCGACAGAAGTAAATCCTGCGTTGGTGCGCATAATGGCTCAAAGTCGAAACCTGTACTCGCTATCGGCATTGGTATTTGCGGCAATTGCGGGATAGATTTCATTGGTGCGATATTAGGTGTTGGACACTTCGGTTTTTTCACCAATCTGCGAAGCGTCCACTGGCGTGTTTCGTTTAGGTTATCTTTCATGAATGGAAAATGCTTTACTAAATTCGATGCCGATGTCGGATCCATCGATACAGTCGAATAGCCAATCGCCTGGAAGCCGCTGTTGATAGAAGATTTACATTTATTGATTGCACACATCAGTTGCCGCGTGTTAATCGCGATTGTATCGCCCATCCAGACAATACCGCATACCAAGGACCGCGAGTCATCGCTGTTGTCATTCCTTATCACATATTTACGAATCTTGCTGATTATTTCCGAGAAAAGGCTGCAGAATTTCGTGCGACCATTTGTCGATATCGCGAGATTAATATCATTTCGTAGCTTCATGTACGCCTCTTTGTCGTGCTCCGAGAGATGGTTTATGTACATGGGATTCCTACAATCTCCACTTTTCTCCATTTCTCTTTTTCCTTTTTTCTCTTTCTTTGAAGTGAAATGATCGATAATTTTTTTCGTTATTTTTGAGTTATTTTGCATTCTCATGCCATAGAGCCATCGTTTGAATGATAACAATTTTGACGATGCCACCTTTCATTATAGTAGTAAGGTGAGGGGGTTAGTTGGCAGATTATGTAATATATATAGAGGATGTATGCTAACATATATAGATTACAATTAATTTTTTAAGTTTATTTTTAAAATAATTTAATTTTTTTTATTTGTCTAAAATAATAAATATATGGCTATCACTTCGCCCAAGTTTATGGAAAAATGTGGAATTAATTTATTAAAAGTTGATGAATTTTCAATTAAATCTAAGAACCCTTCGGGTTCAGACTCCTCGAGTCATGAAAACGTAAGAAATATTGAATCAAAAACTAATAAAATTGAAGATTTAACATCTATTAAAAGTTGATGATTTTTCGGGTTCAGACTCCTCGAGTCATGAAAATGTAATAAAAATTAAAGACTCATCACATATTAAAACAGGTCATGGTCAAAATCCTGAATGGATTAAAGAACAATTTAAAAATGAAGGTTGTGAATTAATAAATGAATATAAAGGAAGTTAGTAATATGATGAGTTCGTGACCTTCGGTCTTGAAGCTAAGCTCCTTTAATATTTCTTCCTTTAATGTCGATTTCAAAGTTTCGAAGTCTGTCATGTTTTATATTGGATAAAAATTTAAAATATTATTTTTAAATACTAATTAAATCATGAGCTTAAGCAGATCAGAGAGAAATTCAATAATCATTAATGATGCAAAAGGAATACAACACCCATTATATTATGTAATGACTGACAAGAATGGTAAAATTCAAGTTCGTA